>JAUMJL010000609.1:0-238525 GCA_033558185.1 Dromococcyx pavoninus | reverse complement strand
GGAGGTGGGGCCCCACCCACACGAGCTCTGTGAGAGCGGCGCATGCGGGGAAGGCCGGAGGGAGGCGAGCGGGGCCGGAAAGAGCCGAAGGGTTCCGGAAAGAGCCGAAGGGCGCGGCGGGCGCAGGGCGCTTGTGTCCGCTCAGCAATGGCGAGGCGGGGCGGCTGTGGATGCTGCTTCACCGCCCCTCGGCCCACCGAGACGAAAATTGCACACGATTCCATCAGGAAGCTGTTAAAATGCCCGTGCAGCATGAGTTTTCACCCATCCATACATTAAAAATATGGGTGGGTAATGTATAAATATTTTATGTATGTACTAAAAATATATACGGGTAAGACAGCCTCTTTCAAGCAGCGGCGAGCAGAGCCAGGAGCACAAAGCAGCCTGGCAAGGACAGAGCATCAAAAGGCTGCAAACGTCAGGAGAAATCTATTTTTGAAAAGCCGATGCATTAATTCCAAAGAAAATGAGATGTCAGTATAAATGGGGTGTTTAAAGCAGACCTGGCAAAGAAAGCCTACTCTCATCTCTTTTTTTTTATTATTTTTAAAAGATCTCTGATAAGGCATCAAGAACTTCATGGCACCAAAGCAGTGAGTGGGTTTAAGTGATTTTTGAGTTAATAACACTTTCTTTTATTAAAGTACTTTCAAAGGAAGAAACACACTTGCAGTGACTGCATTGCAACCCATGGGACCGCCTGGAACTATTGTCTCCAAGGGAGAGTATGACTCATGGCAATTTCAATGCATCTCCTCCTCACTGTGCAGTATTTTCATATCTGAGATGCTCTCCTTTGTCATATTTGATACGAATATGCATATAAAAATTCCATGAATAGACATAAGACCTTACTTGCACTGCATCTTCGTGACACCATCTGGTTAACATTCAAAACTGCTAAAATGACAAAAAACAGAAGAGCATAATACAACCAACAATCAGTTCAAGCAATAGATGCAACTTTAAGCTACATCTAAAAATAAATCTTGATTTATTATGATTCTTCTGAAGTGCACTCATCATTCAATCAGAAATTTCTCTTAGGGATTTTGAAATATTATGCAAGTACGTGGATGCCCTTTACTGAGGCAGAAAAGGATACCATGTTTATTATTTATAAAATATACACTTATATTCCTCCCATAAATGTTACAAAACCCTAGTACCTGTCAGCAAAAATCAGCAAGCTATCATATCTCATATATACGGTTCCTAACAGACAGCACCAATTACCGCCCTGGCAAAGTGTGTCTCCAACTCAACTGCACGTATGTGAGATGTAATTAAAACATCTCTGCTCAGTATAGAAAAACCCAATCATTTTTAACTCTGAGTTGTATTGCTGCAGTTTACTGACCTGGCAAAAGGAAACTGGGAGATTTCCAGTACCCCACAACAAACACCAGTAGCACCAGTCTAAACTCCAGAGTCCATTTTACAAAAGACAGAATATAAACTAAATAGAAATTTAACTTATTTATCAGTCAATTTTAAAACCAAGGTTAAAGGTTTTAAAGGCCTGAATTCCAAAGTATGTTACAACCTTTTCTCTCAAAAGCTATATAAAAATCAAATTCAAACTCTCATATGGCTTCAACTCGCTTTCTGCAGCTTCAAATTGTGGTGCCTCCAGGAATAACAAAACCAATCTGGTAGAAATAATAACAATTTTAACTTGCAACAGTATACTGCAAAAATAACACACTACTTTCTAGAACTCAGAAGCAAATTTTCTCATCTTGGAGACTACCAAAATAGTTCGAGGACAGTGCACCAGAAATCAAACAAATCTCCTGTCACTCTGATATCCTGTATTACCAAGAAGATGTAGATTTTCTTGACCATCCCTCTCCAACACAAAATGTGAAGTGCATGAACTTCAGATTAAACAGAAAAAACAAACTTTATTACTAATTTAAACAGGTTTCTATAATTAACTATTCTCAGAATAATCCACCACTGGTACAAAAGTGTTGCAGTACTCGATACATAAAAACCATACCACTGATAAGGAGAAATCCATGTATATAAAGAGGCTTTACAAAATGCAGCTCAGATAACCCATGATTTGTTCCTCAAATGATGGTAGAACATCAGCGAAAGTGCTACAATTACTTCACCATGTTGCCACTTCTTTTAATAAGACAATGGAGTATTGGCTTCCATCCATCTGATGGATAACTGACACAGAATTTCTGTAGGAACTGTGCTCTTCCCCCATGAAGTTACTGTTATCCCTGGAAACCTAAAACAGAGAGTCTCTCTTACACCAAAAGTACAGCCTCTGGGAGCACAGTTTTATTCGGCAGAGGTAGCGCCAGCACTGCTGAGCCAAATGTTTTCCCCCATCTCACTGGGGTTTTCAAGATGTTCAGATGAACAGGATGCAAGTTCGTCAGCATAATTAAAAACTGAATTATAAAAGGCAGATCGAATAAATACAAAAATAAAGTTCTCACAGTAAGTTTCTGAAATGTATTGCTCTGTTAAGGCTTCGTAAATCTGTGAGGTATTTCACTTCCAGAAACAGAACAGCCCTTGTGCAAATTATCAAATTTTCTTTAATCTCTGAAGCCAGAGGTCATTAGGATACAACATTTAAAGAATCATCCACAAGCTGAAACAGATGAAGGACAAGTCTTCAATTTTTTATAATTTACTATACAAAAACTTATAAAAATCCAGAACAAAGAATAACTTGAAATTATTTGCAACAAATTAAACACAAAACCACAAACAAACTGAAGTTTATTCTACCCAACATAAATCTAAACATTAACAGGATGATGGAATTTATTATCCTCATTCTCCCTTAGATGAAATATATTTCTTTCGCCTCTATCCATAATGAGGATGCCAAGTCTGAAGGTCCCAACATCCAGACAGAAAGATGTATAAACAGATTTATGATCTCCAAAAAGAAGATGGCAGGACACCCTTTGGTAATGGAATATCCTTCATCTGTATACTTTCCTGGTGGAGAAAGACAAAGGAAGAGAGAAAGGTGTACCTTAGTTTGCCATCTCTTCTCAGGAATATTGACGGCTCTTCCTGCACACATTCAAATAATAACAAAGTGTAATAAATTGTACCAAAATTAATTTTGAAATGACTGTCCAAACTGAGCTGTTGTATTAATATCATAAATAATCTAAGACAACATTCACAAAACAACTCTAATAATCAAGTACTTTACAGTTTTGCAGGCTTTCTTACAAAAGAGGCAGAATACAATGCTAAACAAACGCTACAGCGAGCAGTGCAGTATCTGATCATAACACAAAAATAAGGAAACAACTGATAAAAATCAGCTGTTACAGCAATGACTCAGCAGAATCCTCATCAACCTGTACCTCTCTGCTCACTGAACTTCGTTTATAATCAAAACACATTTTCACTGAGAAAAATTAAATGTGAGGTAAGAAAGGAGAAGTTTGACATCATAACTGTCATTAGGGTAATTCAGTAACTGAAAAGTTACCAGTGAGGGGTCAAGACAATCAGCAGCACCAGCATCATTATCAGTCATGCATGTAAAAAACAAAGGGAAAAAACCCAAGACACTTGAAAACTGAAAAACTCCAACCCCTGTTTTACCTCTACGAAACGCTTGAAACGTGAGAAAGAGCCTCTCTGTCTACTGTCAGTAATATCTTCAATTCTGCAGAAATAAAAGCACAATTCAAAATCTACTTAGGAAGTTGTGTTTGATTTACAAGTGGGAGTGGGGGTGAGTGTCAGAGACTGGAAAAGATGTACGAGTCACTTAAGAGCAAACACTCAGATGTGAAAACCAAGGATTACTTCACATTCCTAACCACAGATACCATACCTTGGGATATAATCTACTCGGATAAAATCCATCATTTTCCAGAACTGCTCCCCATACTCCTTAATGAGACTGTTGCCACACACCTACCGGACAGAAAGACATGAAGACCAAATTCCAGAACTGGATTTCAGACCAGCAGTATAACTTCAATATCAACCATTTCATATTTTATCCAAGCATTTAAAAGAAACATACTTGCACCTAGGATAAAACAAGCAAATCCTCTAAAGGCCATTGCTGCCAGCACCATGACCTTTTTTTCCTTGTTGACTGTGTGGCAGCCACTGACATGAATTTTACATTATTATTTCTCTTGCTCCAGTCTCCCTCCAAAAATACCCCCTCTTCCCTAACACCATTTGCTAAGTGCACATTGTGGTCATTTCTTCACCTTGACTACTGCCGTGTGGATTCATCAGCTTTCTTCATAAGGTCAGTTTGCAGGACAAACATTCCTTAGGCTCCACCACTAATAACAGAATCCCCATAGCGTGTTTCACTTGGTACTTTACTCTCTCATTTCTATGTTTGAAGTTCTTTAGAAGGCATCTGACAAGCACATAAGTTGCTTGTGTTCAACAGCGTTTGTGTCCCCTGACTTCAGCCTTTAACACTGGCTCTTAGTTAGCACAGCCCTATATCCCGGGATACAGGATAAACACACACCAGGATCTGAAAACCCTGTTCTGTTTTACCAAGTAATTCATCTGGGAAGGCCAGGGGATCTCATTGCATTGTATGAACTGATGCCAAGAGCTCAGCAGAGCTTATTCTTATACAACCATGCAACTGTTCTTAAAACATAAGGAACCTCAAAAAGAACCAGGTACAACAGAAGCTGCATGTATAAAAACTTCAATTTCTAAATCATTCTGCTCCCAAGCTATATTTGCAAGAATGTGGAAATATCGACATGCCTTTCTGAAGCAATAAGGACAAATTAAATCCCCCTGCAGTTAAAAGATTCACAATGAACCTCACCTCAGCAATCCCTTCAGAAACTAAAACGTTACCAATTCAGATCTCTCTAATCATTAACAATCCACATCACTTACTTCCAGAAAAACATGAAGTAGTGTAGGTGTCACATCTCCCATAGGTTTCATATTCAACATCTGAGCAATCCAGCGCCATCCATGCTCTATCCCGTGAGGATGTGCCTGTAAAGCAAAAGAAGTGCTACCCACCACTTGTTTTATGACTCACAAAATGCTATTATCAAAACAGGCAGTTCTCTGATTTACTTTCTTCTTTATAAAGTTATTTTACAGTAGTCTAACATAAAACTAGATCATTATGACAATATAAAGAAAGGAAGCAAAGCTCTGCACTTCAAATTAGTTTGCATTGCTTTGTTGATTATGGTTATAACCATCTGCCTTCACATAGATTATGAGCTGGTTTAAGTTCAGCCCATCTTAACTGCAAAACAAGTTTACAGTACACTTAAATAGTCTCTCGGGATAGTGACAAGGTTCTAATTACAATGCCATGCACCTGTACCTGTTGTTTGTTTCCATAAGGCCACCGGACTTGAATGATAGCAGCATAAAGACAAATCATTCCTGACATCCGTTTAAGAAAAATATCTTGCGTTTCCACATTTGAATCATTAACTTGATATCCAAGCATTCTAAATACGAGAAGACATTCCAGTATTAGCACAGCAAAGCACATTCACCTGAGTACCTGCTGTTCTCTGCTTACTTTAAGTCAAAGGTGCTGAGAATAGGGATGCTATAAAACCAGACAGGAATTAGAGCAAGGGCTGATCATTACCCTCTGGATCACACGCGCCACTGTTTTATATCATGTAGAATACTTTGGTTCTCTTGAATCAAATTATAGCTATCAACTGCTCTTTAAGAAAGACAAGGAAGAAGCAGCAAAAGAACACTTCCAAAGTTGAAGGACTCAGCATCCTCCAGAGAAACAGGGTCAGGGGAGCTGCACACTTGTGAGTGAATTTCCAGAGTCTATGCCAGCACAACACAGTCCCTGCGTAACTAGAGGTGGGGAAAAGCAGAGTTCACGCAGAGCACAGGCTTCTCCCTCGCGGGGCTCACATTGAACAAGTGCAGTAATAAAATTACCTCCAATATTCTTCCGCTGAAGTCCCCTCTTTAAATGGAGGGTAAAATGGCACAGCATAGGGGCACTTTTTGTGCAGATGAGCTAAAAAGATGTCTCCAACTTGAGGGTGCATTTCCCAGATTCCTGAGGCCACCACAGCAATTGGGAAAGCCGCGGCACGGTTAGCAGCTACTTCTTCTTCTCCTTGATTCTAGAAGGGGAAAGGAAAGAGAGTCCCTGTGCCTTCAAGCCATTTCTCAGCCAAAAAAAAAGTCCTTTTTGATGTAATTAGCCTCTACTAAAGTATTCTAATGTTTCCATGGCTATGGAGCCAACCACAGCAAAGCTGATAAAGCCCCGTGTCCTCAGCTCCCACAGAGGCAATAAACTTTGGCTTGGGAAAAAAGAGGTTAGCAAATACAGGCATAAAGTGCAAGGCTGCACAGGTATTTTCACTCCAAACAACCATTTTCAAGAGTTTACAACTACATACCAGAGACAAAGGTTGGCCTCTTGGCCCTCCCCCCACCCCAGTTGTGCCAAGATGTAAGGTTTTGAGCACATATGCAGTTTTGTGATAGATAAATTAACTATCAATCTGTTTTCCACTAACATTCTACCTAACTAGTTCAGAACATATAACATGTAAGCCTGAAATTTAAAACAGTCCTTCCTCTGACAAGAGATAAAATAGGGGATAGGAGGGAAATAGAAGCTAAGTTCTTTCACTTTTTTTAAACCAGAAAGCACTTTCCCTAGTCAATATGAACATTAATACATGCAAGATAAACACCCAGTAATTTTGTTCTTAATAGTTGAAGACAGTGTCCAAATGAATCTCTTAAGCGCTAGCTACCTTTGCCACTCAAATACAGAGAACGTTTCCTCACCACAAATTTCTCTGCTAGTTTGTAGTAAACAAAATTCAGAGCCTGTGGATGCTGAGTCACTGATACAGTTCGCCCTCCAGTCTGAACAGGCTTTCCAGAGAGCAGGTTATTGATCTTGTCAAATATCTCTCTCACCTGAGAGCCTGCAAATATAGAAGGAATGTATGGAGACAGAAGATTAGGAAACAGCAGACAAGTCTTAATGAGTCCAGACCTACATCCCGAAGGGCAAAGCATCTCAAAAATGCTTGTTTGCTACATCTGATTAAAGAAACTGAATCATAATAAAGCAAGATGCCTCTGAGGGAGGCAACAGACCTTCAAAACATAAGCACACATGTGCTGCAAAGACTCGGACTGCATGCACAGCAGCTTTCTGCTGTAGGGCTTATTACAGAAACACTGGATACGTCGTGTCCTACTAAAATCTTTACAGCACAAAGCATTTCAGTTAGACTGGGTTCTTGGTGTTTTCCTGACCTGCTATTGTAGAGATCTGGCTCACAGGGATCGTAGCTGCTTTCTGCAGTTCTGTTTTTATCTTCTTCACCTGCAGAACAAACAACTTTGAAAGCCTTTACACACAAATAAACTCCTAGGATAGTTTAAATGAACAGACTGTTAACAGAAGATGCTAAGTTAGATTGGGGTTTGTTTGGGTTTTTTTTTTAGTTGAAAGCTCTCATTTCCTCTAGAAATCAACCCTTCAGCATTATTAATCATTTGTATCATTTGTTCATACCTCTTTGTTGTCTTTGCAGTTGCTGATTTCGCTGAAAGAAGCAACACACTGCTCAGCAGCATCTTGAAGATGCTGGTACCACTGCATTGTAGCTTGGTATGCTTGAACATCAAGTCCTGGTATTAAAACAAAACAGCAGAAGACTTTTGTTTTATCATATCATGCACAACCCAAAAACGCATGAAGCCACAATATCATTCTCTAATATTCCAACACTTGGCACACAATCTAGGAAGAGCAGGTTTTACTCCAGTTACACAGTCAATTTCATTTCAGGTTTGCTGCCAGTGGTCCTATACCCATTTTGCTAATTGTACCAAAATTAAAGGCTGTGAGAAGGTGTGGTGTCACAACAATGAGGTTCCAAAGTAGTAATAAGTCAAACAGTAAGAGTGGGGAAGGAGGAAAAAAAGCCTAACAGACCTTTCTGCTGCTTTCCTCCTGACTGCTGGGCAGGGACTGCAGCCTGAGCCTTCATCTGGTCCGCTTTCAGTAGCTCCTTCTTCTGTTTCTCTTCTTCTTCATCTCTCTTCCTTTTTTCTTCCACAGCTGCAGCAATCTCTTGCTGCATGCTGGCTATCAAGCCTTGCATCTCCTGCAGCGCTCGTTCGGTATTGGACACATCTGTTTGAGTAGGGAATCCTCTCTGTCAAGAAGCAGAGGAGGTAAAACAGCATCAATCTTCTGTTCCACTGTCTGCAGCCCAACGGTGCAAGCAAGGAACCTCTGAAGCATCAGCCTTCAGATAACATGGGAGCCAACTACACATTTTATCCTTATTGGTGAAAATATGCTTTTCTGCTTTATTTAAACATAACACTGTTTATAACATTTGCAAATAATGGTAATGCATGACTAGACCTCACAAGATCTTGGACAATAAAAATTAATAACACACTTTGACAAGTATAAGGGAGCCCAGAGAGCTTCCTCTGCAGAAAGCCAGCTGTGACAAGCTAGAGCAGAGAATTACCCCGATTACAGCATTTTATATTTCAAGGTTTGTATCTCACCTTTACATAGGAAAAAAAAATCCAAGGAAAGTTAGTTACTGCAAAAAGGCTTTAAGAGAATCATAATGTGTTCAAGTGTTTAATGATTTGAAGCTCTCTGCTTCCACCATTGTCCAAAATGGAACTTTACAGCATCAAGGATTTTCAGTATTTTAATATTCAATCTTTCTCTTACAGAAATCCTCATGCATTTTTATAAGGCATTTTCAAGAGAACAGCCACAGAAGAGAATTTTCCTTTTAAATTAGAAGCTTTATAGGACAAATATCTGAAAACATTTCTGTGACATCTTATTTAATGGCCTCCCAAGAAGCTGCCTTTGAAGACAACCTCAGGAAGCTTTAGGAAGGAATGAGAACGAAAGCGAGGAACAACCCCAGAGCCTCTACCTCACTCGTGGTGCGGATGAGTCCTGACACCAGCCCACAGATCTCGTTGCCACGATTAATGTATGTAGAAAGATCGATTTTTGGCAAGTCTTTGTGTCTGTAATTGGGATCAATCTGCTGGTTAAGCTGCAGCACTTGCTCCTGGATGGAATAAAGGCGCCGCAGTCTATCCTGGCCCTCTTCCTTTCGCAAACGCTCCAGCTCTTCCTGACGCTGACGTTGCTGCTCTGCCTCACGTAGTTTTAGGTTTAATATCTGAGGAGAGAAAGACAAGACACACAAAATACTTGAGTAACTCCAGCACTACAGGTCCTTGCTGGTCTGATGACTCCAGCTGTGCAGGTCCTTCCTGCCCCTACAACACGTGCCTTTACTGCATTTCCACAACAATGCAGCAGGCGCCCCTAGGACAGCACTAGAAAATACATTCTCACTTCAAAGCTGCCATATAAATACAAACAAATCAGTTGGCCTTTCCAGTTCCCACTGAGAAGTCACGGTCTTTTGTGAAAGAAAACTCTAACAAGTCTCAGACCTTTGCTCTGTGTCGGTGTTCTTCCTTCAGCTTCTCTTGCTTTCCCTGAGCCTCCTTCGAGCTACAACACATAAAGACAGAAAAACTGTACTCAACAGATGAACAAGACAAAGTACAAACACACACCAAGGTACTTTTAAAATAAGCCAAGCTAAAGAAACTTTAACTGCCACAAATACAGCCTTTTCCTAACTGCAACAGCAGCCAGAGATCCAATGGGACAGTTAATGGAAGAAAAGCAGCAGGTGAGATTTTCAGGCCCAAACGACGAGCACAGAATTGTCAGGCACAAGACTTAATCCTCACTTTGATTAAATGCTATAATATTTTATAGATACCCAAAATCAGAGGTAATCTCACCTCTTCTCCATCATTTCTTGCAATTCTTGGATTTCCTGACGCCACTTTAGCTCCTTCAGTTCATCGAAGCGCTTGAGCTGTTCACTTGCCTGTCTGTATGCTGCCCACACCACCTGCTCTCGATTCTCCTGCCGCTGCCTCAGCTTCTCCTGCACATTGCAGAGGTGCCAAAAGCACCAAGGTATAGTCAACGCCAGAACTTGGACAGAATAAAAGAGCCCAAAGTGATCTACTTGTGGTTATTTAAACCTTAGAGACTAAGGTTTAAGATAACTTACTGTCCTGCTACTTTTCCCCGAGCATTGTTACGCCTGGTTACGCGGCTCTTCTGTGAGTCACGTACACCCTGAAGTGTTTTTATTTTTACCTTTCCTCTCAACTTGTGGATCTCCTCATAGAGCTGAATGCAGCCTTCATACAGAGTAAGTTTAGATGGCACTGATGGACAAACTTCAGTATCCATTTCCAGCAGACTAAGATCTTCATTTCCCTGTGTGGTGAGCACGTAAGCAAAATCAGTGACTGAATGCAGTTATCAACAACTCACGGAGGAAACCAGGTAAATCAGCTCTCCTAAACTGCACGTGATATGTTGAGAAACAGACAAAGCAGTCAAGCAATGTACAACTTCCTAGAGTAGTTAAAGCCCCAGCAGTGCAGCCTCAGCATTCTGAGTACCTTCCAGTCCCTCTGTGAGGTTTGGATAATTACTTTTCCCAATCAGTAAAACCAGGAGCAGAGATACAAAGAGCCTCTAAGGACCTTCATGAACACTAGCTGTCACTTAGACTCCCACATTCTTTTAACATTCAGTGAGGATGCTATACTGAAGAAGTCAGGCAGGTTTATACTTTGAATCACTCTTCAGGAATCTTCAGACTACCTCTTACATCAGATCTTGCTGCTTTATTTAGACATTTCCCTCACAATGTATTTCTTAAGTCTAAATGGGGCCAAGATGATGCAAAACTTTGCCGCTCAGTATCATTGTTACATGGTGAAGTCATCATTTAGTGCATAAAAACAGACACTTGTTTTCCTCTCCAGGTGTTTCATCAACTTCATTACCTCCACAACTCCACTGTTCCTTGCCAGATTCTTGCCCTTCTCCCTCGTCAGAGAGTGCCTTAACACTTCAGAGCCATTCAGAGACTCCAGAGAACCCAAGGAGGCACCCATGGACTGACCCTGTGCTCTGGGATCTCATCCCTCCAGAAAGATGAATCCCATGCTGCTCATCCACGAACTCATGCAGCACCAACTACTTTTTCCTTAGTTATGGTGAAAGAGGGAGTTTGCTTTTGGCCTACTATGAAATGTTACTCTAACATCAGTGTTATCACCTGTTTATCCAAGTGAAAACTGAAACTCAGCCAAGTGTTTGCTTGGTTAATTTGTGAGGAAACCCAACCTTTACCAGATAATTTACACAAGTTCACTTTTTCCTCAAGGCTGCTCACAAACAGATCACAGCCAGAGTGCTACCTTGGCTTTGCTTGTCTCTGCAGAAGGAAGCGGTGAGGAGTTCTGGCAGTCAGCAGATGCAACGTTCTCCTGCTTTGGCAAGGATTCTGTCGGCGATGGACTCGTGGGGGGTGAGGTTTCTGGGGCCGATTGCTCACCCATTTTGCTCAGGACCAGGGCACAAAAGGGGGAGAGCTCAAGTGGTGTAATGCATCCTTCCAAGACATCCTAAAGAGAAAAACACAGAGCATCACAAACCCCATGAAGCACTAACACACTGAAACCATCTGTGCGGGGCAGCTGGTGCTCCACAGCCTCCGAATCACAGAATGACCTGAGTTGGAAGGCACCCACAAGGACCATCGAGTCCAACTCCTGTCCCTGCACAGGACAACCCCAATATTCACACTGTGTGTCTGAGGGTGATGTCGAAATGCTTCTGGAATATTGACAGGCTTGGTGCCATGACTGCTTCCCTAGGGAGCTGTTCCAGTGCTCCACCACCCTCTGGTTGAAGAGCCCCTTCCTAATATCTAACCTAACCCTCCCCAGCACATCTTCCTACCATTCCCTTGGGTCCTATCATCAGTCACCAGCAAAAAGAGCCCAGTGCCTGCTCCTCCCCCTCAACTTATGAGGAAACCATAGACGGCGACGAGGTCCCTCCGTGAGGTCTCCTCCAGGCTGAACAGGCCAAGTACCTTGAGCCTCTCCTCTTACCATTTCCCCCTTAGACCCTTCACCAGTTTTATGACCTTGTCTGGACACTCTCCAACAGCTTCGCATCCTCTGTATCCTGCGGCTCCGTTTGCCCCTCTATTCTGCGCTTTTCCACGCTCTTCCCAGGCTCCCCCCTTTGGCAGTAGCGCCGTGCTGGCATCTTTCCCTGCTCCCCCCACAACCCCGAGCTGCCGCCGGGGCACGGCGGGGCCGACAGGCGAGGAGAGGAGGAGCGGGCAGCGGAGGGCGAGGCAACAACCTAGGCCCCGGGACTGTTAACGGGGATGGGGAACGGTAGAGATGCAGCCCTCTGCGAGCCGAGTGTCGGGTGCCCCCTCAACCCCTCCGCGAGGGCCGCGGGCCCAGCGCCTCACCTCGTCCTGCGGCCAGTGGCGCTGGTAGCGCAGCTGCCCCTTGCTGGAGGCGCGCAGAGCCGCCAGGGTCTCCCAGCGCAGAGCTCCGGGCTCCATGGCCACTTCCAACAACAACAACGCCCCGCCGCTTCCGGCCGTTAGGGGCTGCCCCTCCGCGCTCCGCCCCGCCCCACCTCCGCTGAGAGATGACACCGGTTCGAGTCCCGCCGCGGCCCGGAAAGGAACAGAGCCCTGAGACTGCAGCACCTTCACTAATTCTCCCCTTATTTTGGGTGCTTTAGCGAGAGGCAGAGCTGCGGGTCAACCTGGGGATCCTGGGGATGGGGAGAAGCCACCACCCGTGGAGCCAGGAAAGGGCTTGCATAGTAGGCACCTGCACCAACAGCCCCATCTGGGGTTGTTTCTCCAAAATAGGGGCACAGTGAAGAAGAAATAAATCAATGAGCAATTAAACTCAACCAATTCAGTCAATTAATTACCAATTAAAATGTAGTTTATTGTTTGCTTGACCATAGCACCTTCAGGATTTTTAAAGAGTTACACACACACACACAATTCCCAAACTCTCTAAAAAACATTAACTTAGAAAACCTTGATGATAAAACCTGCCCCCGACCACATCGCATATAAATAGGATAAAAAAAAGATAAAAATAAAAACGTTTATTTTTGCCTCTGTAAGAACCATTTACTGGAAAGAACAGGGCACCTGAGGGCACACAAGTGTCAGGGACTCGACAGGCTGAAGACCTGATTTTCCAGGAGAAGGTGCAAGCTGGTTCAATGAAGCTGAGTATTCTTAGCTGCTCTTTAATTGGCTTTGGATCAAGTCAGTATTTCACGCACACCCTGAACTCATGTGGCATTCACACCAGGACCACAGCTGAAGTGCTACTGAGGTTAAACTGCAGTCTTTCCTTTGAATTCAGATGGTTTTGGCTCAGTCCTGGGGATATTCAGGATCAGGAAATCAGGGTAAGAGGAGTAGAGCAACATTAGTATCACACTCAGGAAAAAAAAGGTGAGGATTGGAGAGTATTTAAGAATCAAGTAAAAAAAATTATCAAAATCATTATTTCTGGTATAAAACTGTTTATAAACACTGTGGTTGTTCAGGAGAAAAATCTCTTGCAAGTGTAAAGCTCAGGCACTTAGGTTATTTTCAGCTTCGCACTTCTGGTGGGTGACTCCTCTCCCATGATCCAATCATGCAACATATCAGTACAAAGTTCAATAGTTAAAAAGATATTAAAAAACCACAAACAAACCCCCACATGATCTCCCCAACAAAGAAACAGAATGAAAAAAGAAACATGAAAAAGAGAAGAGCTCTTATAAAGTTTAACACACTCAACAAACCACTGACAGGTTTTATAAGCCAAAACCATCAGGATCTTAGAGGATGAAAAGGACCATTTCCATCATCTGCAAAATGATCTGGTTTTGGGGCACAGTTTGAGGTGCAACACCAACCTCTATCAATCCATTATTGCTGATACTGTACACTTAGGACACGTATCACCATTATTTTATGGTCTCATGCTGCAAGGAGAAGAGGAAAACTTCTAAAAGTGACCGTGAAATGTTGGCCTTTAAACAACGTATGGCTTTGGAATAGGGCTCCTTTTGTTCTTAGAAGCAGAGGTGCAGGGAGAACGTTGTCCTCATGGAGAAGAACGAGAGTGGCTGGGGGAGCCCAGCAAGGCACTTTCTCCAAAAACATTGGCATAGGAAGACTTGAGGAACTGGACGTAGTTCTGCATGCTGCGGTTGGTGCTCTCCGACTGCTCCAACCGATCCTTCAGATCCTGCAGGCGGCTTTCATACCGGCGCTCTGCCTACAGGAAGAAGCACAGAACACAGGCTGAAAGGCAGCAACATTCATCCTATTCACATCAAACTTAAGCTGTTCTCCCAAAGTGCTGAGGACAGCAAGAATTAGCACAGCAGCAGATGACACCACCATAGATGTTGCTATGATATCTAGAACTTGTTCTGCTCATTTCCAACTCCATTCAGCAACCCGATGATAAAACCAGGAGACAACGCAGCTGATCGGTTGGGCTTTTAAAACTGATGAGCTGTAGTTATGGGGAATTAAACACACTCTTTCTGACAAGCAATGTGACCTGATCCATGCGCCAACCCAACTCCAAGTAAAACTCAAGTAAACAAGCAAGGAAAAATGGGATGTTATCACAGTATCACAAGGTTGGAAAAGACCTCTGAGATCATCTAGTTCAAACTATAACCCAACACCAGCACCCACTCGTCATTTAAACCATGGCACTAAGCGCCTCATCCAATGTGTTTTTAAACACCTCCAGGGACGATGACTCCACCACCTCCCTGGGCAGCGCATTCCATTGGTGAATCACCCTTTCAGTTAAATATTTTTTTCCTAATATCAAGCCTAAACCTCCCCTGATGAAGCTTAAGACCATGTCCTCTTGTTCTGTCACTGATCGCCTGAGAGAAGAGACCAACCCCTGCCTGCCTACAAACCCCTTTTAGGTAGTTGTAGAGAGCAATAAGCTCTCCCCTGAGCCTCCTCTTCTCCAGGCTAAACAACCCCAGCTCCCTCAGTCGCTCTTCATAGGGCTTGTGCTCCAGCCCCTTCACCATCTTCATTGCTCTCCTCTGGACACACTCCAGCATCTCGACATCTCTCTTAAACTGAGGGGCCCAGAACTGGACACAGTACTCAATGTGCGGCCCAACCAGTGCCGAGTATAAGGGGATAGTGCCGAGTATAAGGGGATATTCCCCTTCTTTCTTCTAGAAGAAAGGATTTCTTCTAGAAATTGCATTCTCTCAGACAACCAAGCACAACAAATTAAGTTGAAATCTGTCCATGATCTCTGCTGCCAATCTTATTTGGATATAAGAAAGATCTGACTCTCTTGTTATAAACACAAAAGTTTAGAGCGAGTTTGTTCAGATCCTTGCTGTGAGTAATAAGCAAATATGAGAGTCTGCACTTCTGAACTGATGATGTAACAGACATGTCCCAGCACACATCTGTCACACACACGTCCAACAGTACATCAGATCACACACAGCTCTGCACAACATTTGCAGCACGGCCACAGGACCTCGGTCCATGGACTCCAGTTGCCCAGGGCAGCACCAGCACAGCACGAGTATCCCTTGCGAGTCACTCACATCATCTTTGCTCCGACGCAATTGGTTCAGCTCTGTTTTATTCCTACTCAGCTGGGTCTCCAAATCCAACAACTTGGACTGGGCTGCCCTCTCCCTAGAGGCTGCTCGTTCTCGAGTCTGTTCCACCTATGTGCAACAACAGAACAACTTTGTTAAAGGGTTTTGTCTGCGGAAGATTTTTCCCTACCCCGTTGCCCACAAAAGCCCTACAGAGTTTAATCAGCCACATTCCCACACACAAGCAGCAACTCAGACTTGTGCATTTCTCTCTGCTGTTGCAAACTGCAGCACAGAGTTCAGTTTTCCAGTGGTTTAAGTGTTAACAAACAGCACCAGCACGTTTTATTATTTGTATTTCACTGAACATGATGATTTTAATGAATTTGGTTGTGGGCTGAGGAGGTGTTTCCATCATTCTTGCTGTTCCCTTTTTGCAGTCTGGATAGTTCTAGAAAAACACAAGGAATTACTTACTTGTCTTTTGGCATCCTCAATGGCCATTTCCAGCTGGCGAGCCAAGGAGCTACACTCACGGGTCTTCTCCTCCAGCCGCAGCTGACACTGGTGGATCGACTCCTCGCGTTTTGCTATGACCTGAAGGAATTCTATGTTCTGGGCACTCGTTGTCTCTAGTTTTCTAGGTTAAGACAATAAGGGAAGGAAACCTATTCATTTTAAATGGAGTGTGTTTCAGGCTGCATTTTTGTCATGTCCTGACCAGTCTGGGAAGAGATCCTATTCCCCCTTGAAAGGTAAGAGCCCCAAGAAACACCTCTCCATTTCTCAAGCCAAGATTTCAAAGACTGAAGGACACACACACAGAGCATCCACATACCTGCATTTTCCCAGACATTGTCTCTAAAAGGAATTTCTAAATACGGGTAAAAACACTGCAATATGTAGTAACCTCAGCATTGTCAGGCTATGTTGGACAAGGAGCCAGTTTATCTGCTGTGGAAATCTTTGTCCTTGCTAACAACATTCACAAAAGGTGCTGCAAAACCTATAACTCTCTCTGCAGTGGAGAGCTACTGATTAGGGATCCTTGTGGGATAAGCAAATGCACAGAATCCTGGAGGTGCCTGAGGGACTGGAACAAGGCTGAAGCCGTTTCAATCCCCTGAAAAAACAATGGGAAGAGGATGGAAATGGGAGGTTAAGAAAGCAACACAGCCTAATATTTCTAACCTTTCCAGCTCCTCCACCTTCAAGGTGAGCTGCTTTTTCTCCTCCTGGGAAGACTGATACCTCTCTCTCGTCATCTCCATTTTGTCCCCCTGGAGCTCAATCTAAAAATTACAGTAAGTAATTACTTCACAGAGTGGTCACTACACACACACGACCAACCACCTAAAAAGTATGAGGCTCTCCAGAAGGAAACACGCTCCATTCTTAATTTCTGGAGAGCCCCAGAAAAAGAGCAGTGGATACAAAAACAAAGCACTAAACATCCATTTTGCTGGTGCTTCCAGTTAATGTTTGGAAAGGCAGGAGAAAATTCTCCCTATTGCAAATGAAAAGCTGGATCCATAAACGCTTGCATGCAGAGCAGCCACCTGCAAGCACAGCCAAGCACACACACTAAAAGCAGCCCACAAAGCCTCAAATACCAGCAGGGTTTATAATTCCAAGCCAACCAGAGTGAAGCAGTCAGACTGCAAGATCATTTGCTGTGTCCCCAGGCATGCCTGTAGATGTCTTTAATTGTCCTGCAACACCTACATGGTCCTCCTGGGGACAAAAACAGAGACTGGGAAAACAAGAAGAAATCAGGGTGAGAAACAAAGACTGGGACAGTGTTATCAGCACAAAACCCCAGGAGGGAAAGCCAACAGGATGATGGAAGTTACAGAAGCGAGCACTGGCATTAGCAAGCTTTGTCCCTGTTGCTGTTCCAGTCTCAGAAAGGTTCTGCACCAAGGGATGAGAAACCTTTCAAACCGACAGGAACGCTACCAGCTACAGCACTAACTTCTTGCGCAAAGACATGGGACACACCTTGATTTTGCAGTGCACGTTTAATCTTTTCAAAAAGAGACGACAACAGAGACGAAGTTTGAACCTTCCTGTGATTAGAAATTCATCTTGGTTTCAGACTTGCGGATTTCTGTGCTGCAGGTACTTTCTCCCAGTCTCTTACCTGCTGACGAAGATCTGCAATCGTAACAGACAGGTCCACGTTCTTCTTCTCATAACTCTGAAGCTGGTCCTGACATTTTGCCAGCTGTGTCTCTGTGACCTTTAGGATGTCAGGCAGCTTTTCCAGTTCAGAAAGCTGGCTCTGGAACTGCATCCGTGCCTATAATCAAAGAAAAGAATGTGAGGAACTTTCAAATGTTTATAAGGCCAAGGCTAAAAAATTCTTCAACTTAAGTTTCTTAGTCTGCACCCACAATGACACCGTGTGGATATTGGGCCAGTGCTGGAGTTCAAAGCCTAAAGTCTTCTACCACAAAAGACTTTCAGGGTTTGGCATTCTCTATGGATGGAGTGAGAATGAGGGAGTATTTGGGATCCCAGGCTACAGTTTTTCTAGAAGTACAAGCTCTCACTTGAGAGCAGCAGTTCCACAGCAGACAGTGCTGTAACCTGCCTAGTCCTCTGTTCTAAACAACCATTTCTACAGCAAAGGACATACTACACAATCCAAACACCTCTGAAGAATGGTGTAGTCAAAAAGAAGCTGCTGAATGTTCAATAAACTTCGCAGAGTTAACAAGTTCTGAGTGAAACTAACGAAAAAGGCAGACCTCAAGGTTAGCCTTTGGCTTCCTATTCACAGCCATTCAGAACATTAAGATATGCGAATATCTACAACATATCTGTCTTTAGAGGAATAGTTACCAGTTCAATCTCCTTGTTCATTTCATCCTTCAGCGTCTTCTTCTCTTTCTCACACTTCTCCAGTTTTGCTGCCATATCATCTGCTTCCATTCGGACCTTCAACACCTTGACATTCAAAAAACCCACATACTTTATCTGTTATGCATAGTTTTGAACAAACACGCAATGCTTTGGAGTAACTAAAACTCCTCAAGGATCAGCAACAAGTGTCTTGCCACACTAACCACCACCCAGAACCATATTCAGAAGTTCACTTTCTGCTTCTGCCTCTTCAATCTTTTGGGCTTTCCACCAAACGTTCTCCCCTCTTGCCTTATCCTCCTACTACCACAGTAACCAAAATTCCCCCCAAAATGCAGCCAAGGAGCAGTACTTGCATCTCACTATTTCCTTATACCTTTTGAAAAGGAACAAGCAAAAGTGAAATAATTAAAACTAGTCTTTTCCATTAATCAAGATCTCTGCTGTGGGAGTCACCTCTTCCCAACAACCAAGTTATCAGCATGCAGTGAGGAAGGCAGGTCTTCCACACTTGGGCACACAGCACATGGCAGTCTGGATGCTGCCATTTGAGAAAAAGTAGGGCTAATAGAAAAAAAGAACCAAACCCATATGAAACTGCAACATCCCCCAAGAGCAAGCAAAGGGTTAAGGTGTTACAGAATAAGCCACAACAGTGAAGGGAGAAAACATGTTTTCGTGAGGGCTGAAGGTTTTGAGAAGATGCCTACCTGTGACTTGTAGGTTTCAATCAATCCTTCATAGTTCTTGATAGAGCCCTTGAGATGCTGCACTTCGATCTGTGCTTGGTTCAGCTTCTCCTCCATTGGGACCACGTTAGCCTGAAAAGAGAAAACATCTTCCATCGAGTGCTTGGAAGCAACTGCCACGTTAGCTGTCTTATGCTGCCCAGACTGAGAAAGAGACTCTTGTCAGTGTAAATTGGCAAAACTTCATAGAATCACAGAATGGTTTGGTTGGAAAGAACCTCAAAGCCCACCCAGTTCCACGCCCCCGCCATGGGCAGGGACACCTCCCACTGGATCAGGGGGCTCAAGAA
Source organism: Dromococcyx pavoninus (assembly GCA_033558185.1). Classification (NCBI taxonomy): domain Eukaryota; kingdom Metazoa; phylum Chordata; class Aves; order Cuculiformes; family Neomorphidae; genus Dromococcyx; species Dromococcyx pavoninus. The sequence goes on along the minus strand of JAUMJL010000609.1, from coordinate 219,059 downwards.
CCCATCCAACCTGGCCCTGAATACCTCCAGGGATGGGGCAGTGGATTTCCAAATCTGCACCAGCAGAACACAGAGGTTTTACCCAGTGGTAAGGGGTAACAGGAGAAATATGTCAGCTTTTTTTTTACTCTGGAGATGACCCTTCTCTCTGCACGAGCTACCTTTGTTTGTTCTCTGGCAGCATCAAGAAGATGTAAGGACAAGATGTAAGATCCCACCCGGAAGAAACAGTACTTAGATTGGAGTTATTCCTAGCCAAATCACAGAAGAACCCCAGTCTTCCCAGGATGTTCCCTCTCTTTATGTCCCTTCTCAGCACACCTGCCCCACCACACTCAGGTTATGGCAAAACTGGTTTGAAACTGAATGACAGCAATGGGTGCAATTCAACTCTGTCCTCAGAGGAAAAGCAACTTGTTATAACTTATCCTTTTTTTCTCCCTAGCATTTCAGCTTCAAACTCCTGGGATAACTGACCTTTAGCCTTTCGTTCTCCATTTTGAAAGAAGTGGCCTCTGTAGTCTGTTTATGCAATTTATCCATCAGATTTTCTGTGTCCTCCCGCATCTTGTCCTCCAGGGCCGTCTGCTGTTCCAGCAAGTCTGCAACACGGCTGCCATACAGAAACAAAATTAATCCTTAAGTGACAAGAATGAATAAGATTCTTAACCCTTGAAAAATGCTTCAGAAACATGGCTTTTCCCTATCTTTTCATTTACCTCCTCCAGTTATTCATGCACACCTATCTCTTATACTGTTTCATTACCTCAATCTTCTTAGCCCGATGGAAATTAATTTGAGTTGTCCCCCCGGAGCTCAAATGCTTTGCCTCCAAGATATCAGGATAAAGATATTACTTCTCTCGTTTCGTACCACCTATTTTTTCCTGCAGCAACAACTGTACCATATGATAGCAACACAGTTATTTCCTTTCAAAACAATATTGGCATAAACTCTACTGCCTGTCTCTTCTAATCCGATTCACTCAAGCATCTCAAACAGATCTCATAAAAAGATAACCTTAATTCTTTCAAAGCATTACAAAATGGCAAAGGAACAGAGAGTTTTAACGGTCAGCAAACCCTTAAAAAAGCCTGCCTTTGCTATGGCAAGTGAGCAGCAGAAGCCATCTCTCTCTCTCCAAACTCAGCCCTTAGGCAGTGCTGGTTTTGTTTGGATATTTATAAGCTATCCAATTAAATTCTTCAATTTAATGAAATTATTCAATTAAATCCAATTACACTATCCTTGAACTTAAAACTCATCCCGACTCTTGCTTGTTTCTCCACACTGATTTTATTTTAACCTGTTCAGTGTAACAATCTCCAGTTCGATGTCACTCTTCTCCTTCACTACTTTGTTGTAGCGACTCCTCCAGGACTCCAGAGCTGACAGAGCCTCAGCAATGTAAGTGTCCTATCAAACAAAAGAAATGCATGAGGAAAAGAGCAAGGGCGACAAAACCATCACTGGGCATGGGATATGCAGACAATACACACTATCATATGGATAAGCACAATGTGCAGAGACTTCAGTAAGACTTTTAAAATACTGAGGACAAGTATTTATTTTATTCTTTCTGATCCTTCAGAGAGGTGTCTTCCAACTGTGCTGTCAGCCATCAGACAGAACAGCAGCAAAAGAAGAAACATCTTTTAAGGGAAACAAAACTATCACAAATACAACAATTCCACTAGTGGCTCCCATCTCAGGGATTCTAAAAGCACCAAAGAAAAAAAGTAGTGCAAAATTCATGTTCCCTTCTGATTTGTTTTAGTTTGTTTTCTACTTTTCCTGGATATCCTTCAGTCATTTTTCAACAGGAAACTCCAATACACCTTTAAGTCTTTGCACTTTCTGTTCTGACTAAGTTTTGCAATTAAGACCCAATTCCATTCAGAATTTTCAGCCAAAACTAGCAGGTTCTATTTCATTGGCTCTTGTCAACATCCAGATGGTCCTAAAGAACCAGGTGAAAAATCAGATCTACTAGTTTAGTATGATCTAAGTTATTGCCTGTCCTAAGTTAAGGACATGCAGCAAATATAGTGACAACTAAGAAAACTGGATTTGTTCTAAACTTAGCAGAAATGGGCCAAGGCATCAAGACAGAAATAAATCTCATTAGTTGAAAGCAGAGGTTCTCCCCAGGGCTGTCGCCACAAACCAAAGGTTTAGATGTATGATCTGAAATGAGGTCTCTCCTCCTGTGTTATCAGGTACCTTTTCTGCCAGCTGGACAGACAACCGCCCCACATACTCTTCACTCTTCTCTGCCCGATCTTTCTGTGCACGAACAGCTTTCTTCAGGGCTTCTTTATCCCTGTCTGCTTTCTGCTTTTGCTCTTTCAGTTGTTCCTTGATATGTTCCACCTCGGCCTTATGCTGAGCTTCACTGCGCTCCAGATTCTGCAGCGAAGGAGAAAATACACCACATGGAATAAAGTCCTTGCACCCCACACACCCACAGCAGCAGCTCATTTCCTAGAAATGATGGAGAGAGCTGGGCACAAACCCCTGACCTCCAGCCTGGAGGTACTGGCAATCGCATTTCACCTACACAACCCTGTCCTAGTGCTGACAGACGTGTCAGCATGACATGTCTTCCCTTCCTTCCAAAGTGCTTGTTTTCTTCTTTCATAATTTGCTTTCTAGGATGCTGATTTCCTCTCCTAACCAGGATAAGTACGGGCCTGCTAGTCTTTTGATCTGCCCAAGAACATTCTCTTTACTAACTGAAATGCTCGCATACAATAATGTTGCTTTATGCAGCTATGCACCTTAACAAAATCAAAGCTCCTTTAGACCAGCAGCACTCACATGTTCATCATAACATCATCACAACATCAACAGATATTGTTGAACTTTGATCATGATAAACCAGGGGAACTTTCTCCCCATCATTAATAGAGTAGAAAGCATGCACAAGTGTGATCTAATACAGGAACTCAAGACGCAGCATTTTTCCCAGAAAGCAAATTAAATAGTTTATGATCTGTCTTGATGCTTGCCTAAAGCAAGCCATCTTTAAATAATTCTGTAGTAATTAACTTAGAAAAAAATCTAATAAATGCACAAAGACCTTACAGCTCTGGTTTCGCTCCATGCATCAGTAATGAAAAGCTTTTTTCTTATTTCATTTCAAAAGCATGGTGTGAGTTAGTGGTACAAACATCACCAAGCAATATTTCAGGCTACCAGACACAGCAGAAGGACAGCTGGTGAGTGATACTTTCCTTGTCAGTGCACAAGAGTAAACAAAGAGACAGCCCCAGGGCCCAGTGCAGGCGTACCCGTATCTGGATACTCAGACGGTTGTTCTCAGCTTCTTTATTTCGCAGCTGTGCTTGTAAACGGCCCCTCACAACCTCCATGGACTTGGAGAGTTCACACGCTGACTTTGCCTGGTCCTAAACAAGAAGCAAAGACACACACCTTTCTCCTCAACAAGCTCATAGGAGGAACAGTTTCTAACATGTAACCATTCAGTGAAGAAATCTGACACTCCAGCCACCTCCACTTTCCTCAGATGGACCCTCATCGCTCCTCTGCTCCCACAAAACAGGCAACAAATTAGTAGCCATTTATTTTACATCAGATGTGAATAACTGCCCTGAGAGATTTGTTCTAGGGCAAAACATCCTTCATATCTGATCTCTTCCACTACATTCCATTTTTTTAGTTCCTAAACAGAAGAACAGACTGGAATTTGGCAACAGGAACCAAAGGATGATAAACAGAAAGGCAGTTCAGTGATCAGCCCAAGCAAAGAGACCACCACCTATTCATCTTTGTGATGGGTGTTTTATTAGCAGAAAATGGAATCCACACTGTGTGGGCATAGGTAGCTGCCTGTCTAGTTTTATAAGCAAGCCAGTCATCTGATCCCTTGAACAGTAACTGTCTGAGAGTACAAACCCCTATTTGGGACTATCTGTGGTTCTATAGAACTGGAAGGTGGAGCAGGGAGGGGAAAACAGAAAAAGGGAACTACCTTTTCCACCTGTATCTGAATGGTAAGATCATCCACTTCTTTTTCTTTCTCCTGAAGCCTCATCTGAAGTTGCTGGGAAAACAAACACCACCCGGATGTTAAGCAACAGACACATTTAGGTTGACAGGTAGAGGGGAAATGGTGTAACTGCCTCTCTCCTGAGATTCTCTGATCCACAGCACACTCTGTCTGGTATCCACAGCAACAGCATCCTCAGCCCCAGAAAAACTGTCTGCATTCTCCTCAAGCAGAAAGCAAAAGGGATGCACATAGCCTTGTGTAACAGGGCATGGGATACCCAGTCAAGAACAAGGACGTGACAGAAATATTCTGTCCACAGACAAAAAAGGGCATTAGCTATGACTTGCAGCAAGTTTTATAACTTCTGGCAATGTAAGAACTATTTTCTCAGTTTACAGATAAGGAAATGAACAAAAACTGGCACCAGGTCACTCATTCAGTGACTGAAGCAGATACAGAGATCTGACTCTCTAAGCTTTCTGTCTCCAAGGATAATGTGCTAAACATACTGAAACAAGACGATGATTTCCAAACTGAAGAATTCTATCCTGTCCATCAGAGGTATTTTTGCAGTAGGTATTCTTTTCTCTCCCACCCTCAGAATTTTCTTTTTAAAGAAACATGTAGTACAATTCTCACTTCATACATTCAATACTATAAGAAAAGGTAAACAGAATCATTTGTGCCTAAACATAGCGAGGACAGGCTTAAGTTTTCCTTTATAGCTAAATGCTGTAAATCCTAATGGTGCTCCTACATGTAGGTTTCAGCTCTGCTATCCCCATTCTAAGCCCCATATTTCAAAGGTCAGGAAAACCTATCTGCTTTGAAATGCAGGCTGTAAACCAGAGGAGCAATGGCTCCGATTACCACAAATGCCAATATATTGTTTATCAGTCTAAAAGGCATTAGTGCAACACTTGATGGGTGAACATAAGACAAAGAAGTGGTTGTCATTTTAGATCTCTCTGCTTTATCATTAAGAAAAGGAAGGAAAAAAAGGAGATTGTGGCTTGCTTACCACTTTCTCTGTGTCTGCATCAGCCAGTCGTTGCAGCAGTGCTCCCTGCCGCTCCAGTATTCTCTGAGCATCCTTCTACAAAAGAAATATGTGAGAAAAATTGTTAGCTGAAAACTCAATTTTATACAGACTCCTTAAATGGAACTGGGCAAATCAACCATTTCCTCCCAGCTGAAGCAGCAGTTCTCAGGAAATACCCATAAGCATCAAATTTGCTAAATATTTCACAGACTTAGAAGCTCGAACACCCTCACAGCAGAAAAATCAGGCTTACTCTATGACACAGGCAGGGTTAAAGAAACTTATCCATCCTCTGTGATACAGGGTCAATAGTGGGGTTGGGAAAAGAAAAAAACAGAGGAGTTTTAGGCTCTCAAACTCCATTTCAGTCCAGCAGAGCCTCCTGTAATCATTTAAGTTCAAGCACACAGCACTGCTCACCTCCCGGTTATGCTGCTCTCTGAGAAGTTCTCGCAGTGTCCGGTTAGTTTCTTCAAAGGTGCTCAATTTCTGGAGCAGAAGCTCTTTTTGTCTTGTCAGTGCATTTATGTCTGAGCTGCTCATGTGTTTCTCCTAGAGGAAAAATAAAAGAACAAAAAAAAAGACAAGAAAATAATTGTTCACTTGGAATTAATGTATGAAGCCATGACAAGCACGAGCAGTGCAACAGCCAGCAACACATGTGCAGGTGACTGGATGCTGCAAGTCAATGCCCCACTTTCAAACAAAGCTAGCAAACACCTTGAACATGTTAAATCCCTCCACTTTTCCTTCCATTTTTCTGGATCAGCAACTGTAACATTACATTTTCAAGACAGCCACGTAACAGGACAACATAGCAAAGACAAGGACAAAGGATAACACCTACAGTGTTGAGTCTCCCGATTGTATTTTTCAGGGCATGGATCTCCCTGGCTGCTGCTGCTCCATCCCTTTCTGCCTCATTCAGCTTGGACATCAAACACTCTTTCTCCCGCTGCAAGCACTTTTTCTGTAGCCTGCAATGAGAATTCAGCCATCAGAGAAACAAGAAGCTTTGACACAGTTTATTGGGCTAAAACTCAGGCAAAAAACCTCAAATCAAGGAATAAAAGCTCTAAACAAACACCACTTAAGATTTACCCTCTTTCAGTGCTTCTTATAGAAGCCAGATATCAGGAGCTTGCTAGAACCACAGCTATGAAACAGGAATTTAGAGGGGACAAACAGGGCTTCTACCAAAGCCTGCACACACTACTAAACCCAAACCACAATGCTGTGCTTTTCCTGGGCATTTAAGCCACACCAAAAATAAGACTCCAAATGGCTGAACGTGAGACAGGAAAGCAGATCAAGATATACAGCTTGAAGTTTTTAACCAGGGCTTGTAATCTCAGAATTATTCACAAGGTTTTCTGGAAAAAGAATACAGAGTGTTAATTTCCAAGTGGTGTTTCCTAAGGAAAAAATATATCTACCTCTCTTGAAATATTAGTGTCCCTCTGGAGACACAAACTTCCCATATTCTTTAGATACAGACCAGATGCAAACCCATCAGCCTTGGAGACCTTTGGAGTCACTAAGAAAAATGTGATTCAGTCCTCTCAGGGGCTGTCACTCCTCTCTCAGGATGATTTTCACGCTTTTCTCTAATTTTCAGCTCTGTGTTTACTAATTTGCTGTTCTACCAATGTCATCACAATTCAAACAGCATCTCTTAACCTTCAAAATATTAATTGCACAGCTAGGATGACCCTCAAGAAGGCCACACAAGCCAACTGCTCTCAGGTTCTTCTCAGAGCAGTGTTTTCTATCCCAACAGCAGAGTTAAGAGTCTAGATGGCAAAGCTGCAGAGAAGTTTCCCATCCAAAAGGTGACAAGAAATCCAAGAATATCAGTTCTCCAGCAGCACTGCAACCCAGGTTACAAACTATAGCCTCAAGTAACGTTAGGAATAAAGCAGGTAGGTGCCCTGTAAACGCTCCTGCTTGCAGTAATAATGAGAACTAGAGCTTTCTTACACAGTCAGATCTTTCTCTTCCCTCATGCGCTCAATATTGCGTCTGAGCCGCGTGTTCTCGTGTTCTGTTTCTACCAACTCTTGTGTGACCTCATTCAGTTCTTCTTTCTGCTCCTCGAGGAGACGCATTGTGATTTGCTGCTCCTCCTCTTTTTTCTGCAGCTTGGCCTGAGAAAGATATTTAAATAGAACTTCAGACAAACCAGGTGCTTTAAAGAGATACACAGACTCTGCACCTCACACCAGTGAACCAGGTGCTCAGCTGCATCAAACACCAAAGGACCATGGATTGGGTTTTTTTTGCCTAGATACTTCCAGGCTGTTTTTACAGCATGGATTTAAGTGACAGCAACAAACACTTAAATTCAATTAAAAGTATCAACATGGATTTTCATTTTACAACCCTGTCAAATTTTGCAGCATGAATAAAATGGAAAACACTTAATATAAGAATCTTGACTCAAATCCTGTTCTTGTGCACTGATCTCAGCTTCATGTAGTTTTGAGTAAATATTAAGAATACAAGATTTGCTACCTCGGTGTTAACTCACAGTTAAAAATGCAGTTTGCCACATGACAGAGTATCTGAAAAAATCCAGAAACATCTATCCATTTTTTAAACAGTGGCAAGAGCTTAAGAGGCTGGAAAACACAACATCACTGGGTTGTACATTTTTAACAGAACCAGAAGAAGCAATCTTGTTGAGTAAGCAGGTTTTGTGATAATAAAACATCATCATACTGTATTTTTCACCTTCTGGAAGGATCAGTTTTCAGATTTGGGGTTTAGGCAGAAGACAGATTATTTGGAAACTGAAGCACAGGAATACCCTATTAAACAGGTAATGTTTTAAAACGTTTTACAGTAGGGCTTTGGGGATTTCTCCCCAGAATAGCTCAGCTCTTCTAAACAACTCAGATGGTTTGGGGTTTTCAGAAAGCTAACCAGAGGCCTGGGCAGTCTCCCATTGCACCAAGAACTGACTCCAGCCTCCTCTTGCCAAACGATCAGCGACACAGCCTGAACCAGCAGGTCTTTACGCTGTCTCCTCACCTCATTCTTCAGCATTCCCACGGTGTTCATCAGGCTGTCGATCTTCTTCTCATATTTGTTCATTTTGCAGCAAACAGCATCCTCCTCATCCGTAGAGAGGTCACTCAGGCGCGATATTGAGTGCAGTTGTTCTGTGTCTGGAGGTGCAATTTCTAGGCGGTGAGTTGGCCCCTGGTAGAAAACAGAGGGCACTATTTTTTTTAGTATAAAGTTTTAATAATATTCTAACCCTAACTCTGCCAAAACCAGAGAGCAGGGCACATAACTGCAGTAAGGAAAAAAACATTTGTAAACAGCTCTTTTATCGGGGAAGGTCAAGGAATTGGACAGGAAAACAAGAAAAAATAATGAAAGTTCAAATTCTCATCTGGAAAGAGGCAGGAACACAAAAGGCAAAACTATCAACCCATGAGAAAGAAAATACTACACAACACTACACACATGTTCCATGCTTCAGAAGAGACTAAGGACAGCAGTGACTGATTGTGCCTCCAGATGAGATCCTGAAGGGGACTGGTAAAGCTACAATAAACAAAGAAACTTGCCTGGCTCTTAGAGGCAGAAAGGCACGATATGGCCATAGGCTACTAATTAATTTCTAATTTTTCCATGTTAAGAAACGAAAAAGACTTATAGGAGACATTTAAAACAGCAGCCTTCTTTCAGACCAGCCCAGCTACCTCACTACACAACTGCTTTCTTCAACCTCAGATAAACCTTTGTTTTAAAGAGCAAAATCAGCCATACCTCCCATCTGGGGGTTGATGCCCGGATGGATGTTTTGCCCGGGGGCATCCAGGGGACCTTTGTTTTCATCCGGGAAGCTCTGTACGTGGTCATGGTATCCCCTTTGGTTTTCTGTTTGTTCTTTTGCTAAAAAAAGAGAAAATAAAATAAATCACAGGCTTTTAATGAACTGTTTTTAATTTTTAGTGTTGCAAAACCAAATGAAAATTGATTCATACAAAAATACCACGTTTCACTTGATACATCAGACCAGAAGAGCCAGCAGCCATCAGAGGCAGCTAAGACAGGTCAGAAGGAAAGGCTATTAGAATCATAGAACCATGGAATGGTTTGGGATGGAAGGGAAGTTAAAGATCATCCAGTTCCATGGGAAGGGACACCTCCTGCTAAACCAGGCTGCTCAAGACCCCACCCAACCTGGCCTTGTGTGTTCAGCTGACAGTGTGGCCAGATGTAGTGCATTCTTCTTGTTTATCACATAGTGACTCTGTTACATCTGGGACACCTGCGCTTCTGATGGGATGAGAGCCTTACCCAGCAGGCCAGAGGTGGGAGACTGGGCCAGAGGGAAGGAAGTCTCCTCTGTATGGAGACAGACAAAAAAATACCCCCATGCAACTTGTTCATGTGAAGAGGGAACAACCTGGAAGATCCCTTCTCCATTCCACATTCATCTCGCAGAAGTGCAGCTACACTGTTTGACAACAGTGCTGCCAGAGAAAAAAGAGCAGTGCAGTGTGACTGGTTATGAAAGACCCTGAATTGTCTTTCCTGCTTAGCAGACAACAAATACATCCACATTTATTAGTATTGTGCTCTAACTGAAGGGAAGGTGAAGTGTTTCTGCACAATTCTAACCTTAGAGGAATACCAGACATTCTAAATATTCCCTACAGGCAATTAATTAATAGGAGCCATTGATTTCACTGATAGGTCCTGACCCATTATTACATTTGCCATTAGCAACAAGCACAAAATTAACAGAACACTTTGAATGAGATGTCTGCACATGAGGGACAAAGAGCCAGCAACTGCCATCGCCTCTTGAGAATGGCTTTACATAAATGTGCAACTAAAAAAGAGGACAGGAGACAGCTGGAAACTCAGCTTCAGTGTTGCCTCCTGCCTACTGCTGACAGGGCTATGAAGAGATCCTCTCTGCTGCACAGCTCAGTGGACTGAGAAAGTGCTTATTGCCAGAAAATGGTTTGAATCCAGGTTCTTTTTTTCTAAACACATTTATTTTAATACTATCAAGACTGAATTTGAAATGCCCAGATACTGCCTTTCCCCAAACCTTTCCTACAAACCAGAAATGAAGGCAAAGAAAAAACATTATCAGGACATAAATACAGGAAATACAAGGAAAAAGAAAACATGTCCCCAAACCACATCATATTGGAAGCAAAGCTCCTCCCAATTACACACTTGGACATGAGAAGTAACTCTACATTCTGTATCATACTTAAATCATCTTAAATATAGAAAACGTGTCACTGAAAATTCACCACTGAATATGAATTCAAGTCTTACAGTTCCAATACAACAGCAAAAAAAGACTTTGAAGATTTGCAGTTCTTCTAGTACCGTTCGCCTTCCTCTTTGTAGCCCCCACAAACACCCAGGTACCCACTCCTACCTGGCATTTTGCAGGTGTGGTTTTCTGGCCCTTTTTAATATGGACATGGACAGGGGTGTTTTCATCCACATGGACGTGCAAAGGGGGAGATGAGGAACGGTTCTTCATGGCTCTTCTCCCACAAATGGAAAAGAACAATACAAGGAAAGGAAACCTGTGAATAAGAAACTGGAAGTAACAACATTTCCCACTGGGCCAGAGAGCAACAATGGCCAGCATTGGTTAAAGCCAGAGTGTTCGTCCAGTAGCATCTGCCATTTTGAATTGCACACTATTTTGCTGTAAAGCTAGGATTAATACAAATAATTTCTCTGCTTCTGCTACTTTCTGCTTTCAACATGGTTATTAAAGACCAAATACAGTTGGATTGATAGCAGTTGTCTGTAAGATTCCAAAATCTTAGAGCAAGTGAGTAGATCAAGTACTGTAGTGCAACTGGAATATGAAGAGAAATGCGAAGGGCAAGGTGAGACAAGGTGTGTTAATGTGTTTAATTAATTAAAAATAACAGGAAAGCACCAAATCCTTCCAGCCTAGAATGCTGACCCTGTAAATTCTTACCTATGTGCTTAACTTTAAGTGTCTTTTTGAAGTGAAAGCTTTTGGATCACAGCATTTCTGTAATCTTCAGGAAAAAGCGTAGCTTTAACCAATACCTAATGCAGCACAGACAAGTCTAAAGACACCAGAGAAGGTTAAAGCCATCACCTTTGAGCAATCCATTGGCAGCACTAACCTGATTCTGGCAGAAAGGGTTTTGTCATCTTAGGTAAAATTACTTACAGTTTTTCTAAAGGTTTTAGAGCTTCTTGAGAGCTTCTGTGCAGAATGAAGTCACTTCATTATAGATGGATGTGAGATACCTGACACAGAAATAACAAAATGATCACTGATTTCAGAACGGCCTCTTCCTTTCAATTTAAGGTAACACACAGGCTCAAATGTACAAACCCTAACAACACATGGTGGTGAGTCTCAGCTTCCTGCAACAAGCATGGGATGAGGGAAGCACCAAGATTATAAATCCTTTCCTTGATGAAGAAAGCCGGTTCAAACAAAGGAAATGTTTTGTACAATTGCACAACGGCCTTACTCAAAGTTACAAATATTCGAATTCTAACTGAAATTTTTAACCAGTTTCATAAAGGAACAAGGTCTGAGCCGTTCCAGAGGACTGACATCTGTTGGGGAGCAATGAAGTGGTGCTGTTACAGCAAACTTTATGGTAACGTTCCTTCACAATCTGCTGTGTAAGGACAAGTGTTACAAGCAGTGACCAATGATAGGACTTGAGGGAGTGGCAGGAAGATGTGTCAGAGGAGGTTTAGGGTAGATATTAGGAAGATGTTCTTCACCCATAGGGCACTGGAGCCCTAGAACCGCTCCCCAGGGAAGCAGTCATGGCACCAAGTCTGACAATATTCAAGAAGCACTTGGACATTGCCCTTAGACAAATATTATGAATGTTGGGGTTGTCCTGTGCAGGGACAGGAGTTGGACTCAATGATCTTTGTGGGTGCCTTCCAACTCAGATCATTCTGTGATTCTATGATTTTACGTAAGTACAGCGTTACTTGTAATGCGTTAGAGGAGGATTTTGTACAATTCTCGTGCTAGACTAAAATTCAAAACACTCTTCATAGCTCATTAATTAACGTGTTAGATAGTTGAGGTGGTGTCATAACCTACTCTAAATAAAACAACACTGTGCCAGTCTTTAAGCGGGATGTGTTTAGGATCAAACACAGCTGTACATCGCGTCAGAGTTGGGAACAGGACAGAGGGGCACACACAGTGATACTTCCCGTGATGAGGAAGAGGACTAAAAGCCACAGGATTTCCTACTATGAGGAACTCTGAACATCTGGATGTTTCAATCCTCTCCTCCCCAAGGGCCAGACCCGCCTCAGGCCCAAACCTGCCCGTGGGACATAGCACCCACGGAGCTGCTAACGAGCGCTGTCCCCGCTGCCCAGGGCAACCATGGACACGCCAGGAGCTCAGCTGCCTTCCCAGGCAGCTTTTCCAGGGATCCGGGCTCAACCCTGAGCGGAGAGCAGCGCCCCAGCGCCCGCCCTGGGGCGGCGCTCGGTTCCCGGTGAGGGTCTGAAGGATCCCCCGCGGCAGGAGGCGCTGACCGGGCGCAGGAGTCGTTCCCAGCGCTCGGACATAGAACAGAGTCAGGGAATTACTTGGTTGGGAAAGACCTTTGAGATCATCGAGTCCAACCGTACTTGTCCACTACTAAACCATCCCTGAGCATCTCGTTTGCCCGTATTTAAACCCCTCCAGGGATGATGACTCCACCACCTCCCTGGCAGCCTCTGCCAGTGCCTGAGAACCCTTTCAGTGAAGAAATTTTTCGTAATATCCAATCTAAACCCGCCCTGGCACAACCTGAGGCCATTCGCCATCATCCCATCCCTTGTTGCTTGCGAGAACAGACCAGCACACGCCTCAACACAATCTCCTCTCAGACATTTGCTGACACCGATGAGGTTGACCCCACCACTCTTTTCTCGAGTCTGAAAAGCCCCCGCTCCCTCAGCCGCCCTCACAAGACTTGCTCTCCAGCCCCTTCCATAAGGTGAGGGGATGCCGCCCGCCCGCCCGCCGGCCCGCCCCCTCACCGTGAAGCGCCGCGCGGGGCCCGCAGCCGCCTCAGGAGGCCGTGGCTGCTGGTGAGGAGGCGACGGTGGGCGCTGCCATGGAGACCCCACGGCCGGGGCGCGGGGAGGGGAGGCCGCGCCGGGGCTGCGGGCGCCGCTGCACTTCCGGGCCCGCCGCGCGCGCCGCACTGCCATTGGCCGGTTCAAATGCTCACGTGATCCATCGGGCGCCGCGTCACAGTGCCCCGCCCACCAACGACCGCGTCGCCATGGTGACGGGAAGCGGCGCGAGCCGCCCCGGCCCCGCCCTTTCCCCTCTCCGTGTCCAACAGCACCAAATCGCCCCACATCGCCCCTAAGCACCCAGAGCAGTGGGGCCAGGGGATTCTGCCCCTCTGCTCCGTTCTGAGAGACCCCCCCTGGAGCCCCGTGTCCAGGCGAGGGAAGAACGCACAGCTCTCACAAAGGGTGCAGAAAGAAGCAAGCCTTTATCCCCGCAGACTGTACAGAATCAAGTACAGGAAGAACCGCTTACATGGAAGAGTAAGAGCATACAATCTGCCGAGCACAGGATCGTTTCTTTTACAGGAAGGATGCCTTTCCCAGTACCGTGGGTTTCTCCAGTTCCCTCAGCACTGGGCTCACATAATTCTATTGCAGGAAAATGTCACTCAAAAACTAGTATCCAGTGTCCCAGTGAGGAAAACACTTCCGATGATGCGTAGGTGTAGCAGAAGACAGCCTGAGGCAGAAGCTGCTCAAGACCTACCGTATCTGGTCTGGCTGTATCAACCACCAGCCAAGAGCAGCTCGCTTCTACAGGAGAACGGCTCTCGCCTAAATGAAGCCTATGTGCCGCCTTCTTCAGTTCAGAGCTTTCCAGCAACATCCTATCCTTTCCTTTCACCTGTCCCCATCGTTTTAAATATCATTTTAAAAAATACACCCAGCTGGATCTCTTCTGCTCTCCGCAACTTGATGTTCTAAACAGGACAGTGTCCATGCCTACACACCAGCCCAGGAGGTGCAACCGGTCCATTCAATTCTGAAAAAGTAAATGCTGTCCCTTCTGAAGTTTTTTTACCATGCAAATACTTCAGGAAGGCAGTGGCAGCTGGCATCAGGCTGCAATTGCAGCTTTTTGAATGACTTCTTCCATGCGCTGGTACCAAGGCTGGATCTTGGTGTGAAGCATCATGTCGTCAAAGGCTTCCAGCCCTTCCATCACCCGGAGAACCCCGTACACGGCCTGTGCCAGAGAACAGGGATTAGAACAACACTGGAAGAGTCAGCAGTGGAGAATGGCTTAGGGCACCCTGTAAGTGACTCGCTAGCCTAGCCAGTAAAGCTCTTTCCCTGTCCTGCCATCTACTCCACAGCTCTGATTAGCAAGGAAGACTGAATGGCAGAAAGGCAGTTAAGAATAAACATTATTTTCCATGAGGAAACAGCAAGGGAAGATCAGGATCTACATGCAGTATGGTCAAAATTAATCCTATCTTTGCATCAACCCCCGGTGTGAACTGCTCCATTTGCATCCTAAGCAGAACTGCTGGTGCAGGGGATGAGCCCTGCCGCCTGCTGGTGCAGGGGATGAGCCCTGCTGCACCCTGCACTGCTGCCTGCAGAGGAAACCCCAGCAAAACTAAACCTTATAAAACCCATGCAGGCGTCAGGCTTTATCCACCAGTGTTCATAAGCCAGAGCAGTGGTCTGGCGTGTAACCTGCTTTCACCATGCTTCCACACAACCAGTACCATCCACCTGCAGCTGGGAACTGCAGGTTCCACTTAGGAAACGCTTCTCTGGCAGAAAACAACAAATGTAATCCTATGTAACCTAAGTGTCCTTCAGGTGGGGATGGTGTTCCTTCAGAAAGGACACTGACAACATATCTCAGGTAACTCTTCAACTCTTCTTCTCTGCCTATATTTGTATTAACTGTTTCACACAGATGAACAACTGCATAACCTGTAATACCCCTAAGAACAGATGCAGGAATTCACACCTTACCAGGTCAGCAAGGTTGGGCTGGTTTCCACCCATGAACAGGCGATGTTTGCCAACTGCTTTCACCCACTCATTAACTGCTTCGTACAAGTCTTCTCGGACATTATCTTGAAGGTGATGTCTGGGTAAAGAGAAGAACTAGCTTCAAGACATGGATTTGTTTCTCTCTTTAACCTCATCTCATCTCTGATCTTAAGGGCTGATCTCTGCCTGGGAATGAGGAAGGTATTTGAGAGTGAAGGGCGAAGTTACTGATTAAACAGCAGATGAGTAGAGGGGTTCAGTACCTCCAGTTGAAGAAGTACCACTGTTACTCACATTGGATTCAAGGATTTGCTTTAAAAGAGTGAGGTTCTGTCCTTTGACACCTGGGGTTCACATATAAGGAGGGTAAGGAGAATTGTACCTTTTGCTCAGTGGTACCAACCTTTTTTTCAGCCTCTTGCTAATGAAGAACATGGCAACAGCCCCCAGGTACTTGGCAAAGAACCCTTCCATGGTGCCAAACTTCCCCTCACGGACAATGTAATCAAAAGACGCCAAGGCTTCTCTGGGAGTTCGGTAAACGTTGGGGGAAATGAGGTGAACGAGCCAATCGTCTGCCCACTTTCTCCACTTCATCTCTTCCCTGTAGGAAGAGACCTTTCAGTGAATGAGGTACAGAGTGCAGGGCTAAGGAGGCAGGCAGAATCACAGCAGCATTCATAAGAGTTTCCGCCAAGGACAAACATGTCAAAAACTGCTCTGGTGACCTCTCCGACATGCACTCAGGATTGTTATCTCTGGCAAGGCTCCTTCAACCTTAAACTAAAATAGAGCACTAGCTTCTTCTCCCAGGAGGAGAGCTAAAGCAGAAAGGGAAATAGCACTCCATAGCATTCCTCTGTGACATAAAGGAATGGCCAAGAAGGAAGCTGGAGGCACATGAAGGTTTGCATGACCCTGATGGTGGGAAGTGGCCCATCTAACAGCAGTGTTTCAGACAATATAAAAAAAACCACAGCAGAACCACTCCAACTACCGAGGTTTTAAACACCAAGGGAGTGTGACAGGATTTGTCAGCACCAGCAGGATTTTATACCTGCACCATCCCATAGCACATATGGAGGAAGCTGTGACCCTTCTTGGAGAGCCCATAAACTTAAGAGTACTTACACTCTAACTTCCTTGGCAGGATACACTCGCTTCGTCTCCTTCTCATCCAGCATGAGCCAGTATTTATTCCCATACTCAAATACCTCCTTGCCTTGCTCAGTCACCGTTTTCATAGGAGGATAAAAGGACACGATCTCTTCTAAGCTGTTTCTCCTGTGGACAGAAACACAGTTAGCTCTGATCTGGCTGCTACAAAAGTGAGCAGATCAAAGGACAGATCAAAAGATGAACACTTTAAAACGTATTATTCTAAAAATAAGTGCACAAGGCTCCAAATTCTCTTTGAAATAAATTTTCAAAAGACTCCAAAAAAGCTGCTTGCAAATAACTGTTATCAGTGTATGTACCTTCCCCTGGGTCAGAACAAAAACCTTTGCAAGCACACTGCTGCCTACCATTCTCACGTGCTTTGTCACATGGTCCTAAAGCACAGGCCACAGGCACAGCAATTTAATTTAATTCTAGATGTCACAACCAGCTAAACATAAGCTTAGTTCCAGGACTAACATTAGTCCATGTTCAAGTAGGTTTTGTGTTAATCTCACAGGTGAAAGAAAAAAAAGAGTAGTTTTGAAAGGTAAAAGCTTTGCTTTACTGCCCATACATCACAACAAATATAGGCACCATCCACACCACTGCAGCCAGGGTCAGGTCTGCTGGGCCAAACACGCAGAGCTTCAGCAAACAGGTCAGCAAGATACGTATGACCAAGCCTGACAGAGCCCTCTCAGTCCCTGGTTTGCTAGGGTCACTCATTCAACTCTTCTCCCATCATCCCATTTTCTTACTTGGAAATCAGATAGGTCTTTATTGCACTGATGATCACCGAAGAGTCATTCAATTGCTGAAAAACAGAATCAAACCAAACTTTTGAGACAAGCTGGTGAAATTGAAAAGAAAATTCTTCAAAACCTTTTTCCCTGCGTGCTGAGGCTCCAAGTTAGCACTGTAGTCCCTAATCCTCCCATATATTTCCACAGGAGTTCCTGCACATCCAAAGACAATCCCACGATCTGATCTCTTCTAAGACTGTTCAGAGTATCACTCCAGGTTTGTCTTTCATTCTGACAACAGAGGCCTGAGGGCCAGGGACACACATAATATTAATGGGTTCTGGGTTTAGAGTCTTGACGGTAAAGCGGGAAAAGCAACACCAAAATAAAAAAAGATGACAATCTTCAGTATTTTTGAGAGCTCATTCTTTTCCCACAAGATATAAGCAGTTCTTTTTACTGCTGGTGCAAATATGTCCCACATAAGGGCTGAGAGAAGCTGGATAATCACCAGATTGCAGAGTCACTCCACAAACAAATTAAGAAAGACCAACAAAGAACTCTAATAAGGCCAAGGCATTGCAAACCATGAAGCAGGAAACAAATCTTAGGCTATTGAGAGAATAAAAGATGATTTAAAGATTATAATGCATGTGATAAACCACAGACACAAAGTCTCCAAACCACTGCTGGTGGGGAAATCAAACTTTCAACACAGGAAGACTTACCAGTGGGCTTCCAGCATTGGCTAGCAGGATAGGCACCTTTCTGTAGGAAGAGAATTTGATCTCTTTCCTCATTATTGGGTTCACTTCCACAATTTCATAGGGCAGACCATGGTAATCAAGAAAAGCTCGGACTTTGCTGCAGAAAGGACACGTTTTATACTGGTACAGAGTAAGCTGCAAGTTCCCGGCAGGCAGCTGGGGAAGAAAGAGACCAGAAGTTTCCATTTTCTACTAGACATGTAAATATTACCTTCCTTCCACCCTTATTTTTGTTATCAAATCAGTCATTGACATTCAGTTTCAACTCGGATCATCAAAATATCTTGACTAGCAGGTGTTTTCTTCAAATCATATCACAAATATTCACCACCTTCCATTTTTTATAAACACCTATTTAACCTGCTGGAAACACCTACTCACAGCCAAAACCACAAGTTAAATCTCTACATCTTACCCCTCTAAATACATTTCTGAAAATAAAAATACAACCATATTTTAATCATCTCTAAATCAGAATGAAAACAGCTTTCTCAATTCAACTTTTCCCCTCCAATAACCTCTGTGGAGATCACAGGGAGGGGACAGCAGGGAGTTTTCTGCTGATTTTAGGCGTGCAACTGCCCAAATCCAGATTCCTAGGATTAGCTAATCCGAGACAAGGCAGGGGGAGTGCAGGACAGTGCAGCAAGGCCTTGGGGAAGGTTGTCGCCCAGCACTGCAATCTGACAGGCCGTGCATTCAGCACTCAGATGTTATAAACCAAATACAGGCACCTCACTTTGCAGTGTTCTGGGTCACATTCCCCACAGCTCAAGGACAGTGCTGCCTCGCAGACAAGATTTTCACAGAATCACAGCATGGTTTGTGTTGAAAGGGCCCTTAAAGATCATCCAGATCCAGCCCCCTGTCATGGTCAGGGACACCTCCCACTGGATCAGAGGGCTCCAAGCCCCATCCAGCCTGGTCTTGAACACCTCTAGGGATGGGGCAGCCACAGCTTCTCTGGACAATCTGTACCAGGGCCTCCCCACCCGCACAGGGAAACATTTCTTCCCAACAAAAGCAGCCGGAGGGAATCGCTCCGCGCCCTTCCTGCGGAGGGAAGGACCGAGGCAGCACACGGGGACGGATGCGGCAGGAGCGGCTCGAGGGGAGCCGCGCGTTACCTCAGCGGCCGAGCGCTCCCACAGCCGGTGCCGCGCCGCTAGGTAGAGGCCAGCGCCGCCGCCCAGCGCGAAAGCAGCGCCCAGCAGCAGCCGGCCCCCGCCTGCCCCCCCCGCCGCTGCTGCTGCAGCGGCAGCACCCCCGTACGCCCGGCGCGGGGCCCGCAGCCGCCACGGCAGCAACAGCGCGGCTGACCCCCAGGCCCTGCCGGCCGCCGCCATCTTCCAGGCACGGCGCGGGGAGGCGGGGTCAACGCCACCGCCCCGCCCCGAAATGGCGGTCCCGCCCCACCATGGCGGCCCCGCCCCCAATATGGCGGGGCCCGCCCCAATATGGCGGCGGCGCAGGCGTATGGTGGAACGCTTGAAGAATTAAACCTCCGCACAGGGCGGGCGCGGTGGGGGTTATGTGGCCGCTCTTGCAGCGATTATAAAATGCAGGTTTGGCTAGAAAACGCCAAGCCGTAAATAGAGGAATTTGTTGGGCGAGAGAGCGGGACTGCTGCGTGCGAGCAGTGTTACCCGCGCTGCGAGTGCAGCCTTTCTGGTTTGAACTGAAGTAGAATCGGTTTGTAATTTCAGCTCTGTCTCGTCATTTCCGTCGGTTTCAGGCAGTTTCTCTCTGGCAGTGATAACGTGGGGCACGGGATGGAGAGAGGTCATCACTTCCCCAGCTTTCCCATAGGATCCCTTCAGGTACAGGAAGGCTGCTGTGAGGTCCTCCTGGAGCCTTCTCTTCTCCAGGCTGATAAACCCCAACTCTCTCAACCTTGTCCTCATAGCAGAGGTGCTCCAGCCCTCAGATCATCTTCGTGGCCTCCTCTGGATCCACATATATATATATTTTTATATATTTTATTACTTTTCATCATCATTATTATTACTACTACTATTACTATTAGTATTTCATTAAAGCCTGTAGGTTTAGTTTCCAACCCACAAGTCTTTTCCTCTCATTTCCCTTTTCCCTGGGAGTGGAGGGGGAGTCCAATTGGGCCAATGAGGAGCTGCTGATTGTGCCAGGCTGGGACTGTTCCGTGACATCTTCGTACTCAAACTCGTCATCGTTGTCATCAAAGTGTGGTTACATTCGTTAATTACCCTGCGTGGAGCACAACATGAGCCCATCTCAGCGGGATTACCCCAGAGGGAGGAGAGACCAGATCTGGCTGCGATGTTAAATGAGGACACAATCTGTTCTTTCTCCTTTGTCCCAAATACCCAGTTGATAACGGAGTGCTCAGACTGGGTTTGTCTCAGGAGCGCAGCTTGAATTAATGCCCTAATTGCAAGTTATTTTCATCCCAGTGATACCTCTCCCGGGGATGAAAAAAACACGCAGGGATTGCATCTCCCCGGGGGGTGTGAGGTACTAAACCAAGGACAAGGAAGGGCAGAGCGAACTGGGCCGAGGACAAGGAAAGGCAGAGCAGGTTTGGGTTGACCCGAGGGCGCCCATGGCTGCGCTCCCGCCCGCGCACCGGCCGCGCGGCGCCCCTCGCGCCAACCACAGGTTTTACCGCAGCGCCGCCCCACGGCCCCGCGTGACTCTCGCTTTGTTTGTCGTCGCCGCCGGCGCGGGCAGCGCCGGGCGGGAGCGATGGCGGGGCCGAACGGGGACCCGCACGTGGCCGGGGGCGACAGCGGCGGCGACGACAACGGGGACAGCTTCGGGGAGGAAGGTGAGTGCGGGAGCCCGGGACTGAGCCCGAGGGTCCCCGTGAGGGGGCCCGTGTATTTGGCTGCTGCTCCCGGGACCGAGGGGTGTTGGACCCAGTCGGGGCTGGGGTGAATCCTCGGGCTGAACGAGAGGAGATTGAGGTGAGCTCTTAGGAAGAAGTGTTTTCGTATAAGGGTGGAGAGGCCCTGGCCCAGGCTGCCCAGAGAAGTTGTGGCTGCCCCATCCCTGGAGGTGTTCAAGGCCAGGGGCTTTGAGCCCCCTGATCCAGTGGGAGGTGTCCCTGCCCATGGCAGAGCTTTGGAACTGGATGGGCTTTGAGGTCCCTTCCAACCCAAACCATTCTGTGATTCAGGTATCACATACCTTGAAACAGTTTACACAATCCTGGTAACTGCTGCCTTTGGGGAAAGAACGTGTCTGTGGGATTGGTTTTTAATTGCAAAGACATAAGCAGTGCTCTTGCTCCTGATGCCACCCCTGTGAGGCCAAACTTTTATAAACAGCCTGGAATGCAACCTACACAGTTCTCCAAAGAACTAAAGGCTGCAACACTGCTGTGAGTTGCTCTAAAGTAACATGAGAAAAGGAGAACAATCTTTTTTTAATAATGAAACTTCTCCTTCGCTGTTAAGAGTGCAAATGGTTGCAATATTTAAATATTCACAGTTCTTTTAAAGCTGACTGGGCCTGGGGTACTGGCACATGAAGAAGTGTTGAGGGGGCAGTGAGAGGGACAAAGTTGGACTGGTGAGGCTGGGCGATTTCAGCATGAACAAGGCGGTCCACAGCACATCCTCATCCTCCTCGCTGTCTGTGTGTTCTCCATTGACTCAGAGCAGCGCTCCAGCCAGGAGTTCCTGCGTCACGCTTGGCTCACACACTCTCCTGCCGGCTCAGAGGAGCTGGGTGGAGAGGAGCCAGCCTGAGCTGGCGAGGTGTGGGCTTGTCCCACCCACACAGCCATCCTTCCCTGTCCTGCAGCCCACACTGTTCGCAAATGTCAGCCCGCGGGTCACAGCTCGATGCCTGCCTCCCTGCATGCGATCAACCTGCGCAGCTTCAGAAAGGAATATGGGACTGGCTCTGTCTGTAACCACCCTGGGGCTCCTGAGTAGCTTGTCAGCAGATGTTCATCCTGTCTGGCTTTTCAAGGTTATTTTTTTCTTTTTATTTTTCTTTAGGATTGTGTAAGTGTTGCTTGGAGCAATGCAAAAGCAAGTGTTTCATCACAGTGGCACAGCCATCTTAATCCAATTAGCAGTGCTAATACATGTCGCCGTGCAATGCTCTTGTGCTGAGGCCAACACGCTGACTTGGAACAAATGCTGTAAATAGGAAATGATACCTTGGGAACCACCTGTCAGGATCATCCTGAATGAGTGTAGGTTTAATCTGAAGTACCCAAAGTCTAAATAGTGTGTTGAAATCCAGTGGTTGAACCTAGCGCCCCACACTTCCCTCCCTTTGGCAGTGATGGTGATGAACCTTTGGGCTCATCCCTGCTCCTGCCAAAGCAATGTCTGTGTGTGGGCAGACTTGACCCAAACCATGCCCTTGGGAAGCACATCCTAGCCTGGGAGCCTTGCACAAGTAATTCATAGAATGCCGGAAACACTTGGGCATGCTGCCAGAATGCCTGCAGCCTCGGCAGGAAAGATGCTCCCTACAGCAGCTGACAAGGCTAACCTGTCCTCAGGCTGCACCGTGGATTGGTACGAGACCACAGGCTACTGGATACACCTATAACGCGCTGGGCTGACCACATAACTTGTCTGGGATCTTCTTCCCAGTCCTCCAGCTTCTCATCTGATTGGTGAACACAACACGTGCAGGATTCAGCTGCGTTTTACTTCACCCATCCAGCGGGGAATAAGGCATGGCCAAAATGCTCTGGGTGTTTTGCAAGGGTTCTCGCTGCCTTCACCGACTGCAGTAACAATGCACTTACATCCTTCAGTCTCTTGTTTCTTTTCCTTTTAGAATATGCAGCCATAAACTCCATGCTGGACCAAATCAACTCCTGCTTGGATCACCTGGAGGAGAAGAATGATTATCTACATGCAAGCTTGAAAGAACTGCTGGAGTCCAACCGCCAGACCCGCCTGGAGTTCCAGCAGCAGAGCGAGCAGCAGAACATGGAAACGGATATGCAGGGATCACAGCCTCCTGTCTAGTGCTGCCCACAGATGCTCAGTTGGTATCGCTAAGGGGACTCTTACTGTTCACTAATTTAATGTAAAACTTGAATAGCAGAGGTTCCTCGTGCCTGTTCCTCCTTCCTTCCTGTGGCTGTATCCCACTATTC
Organism: Dromococcyx pavoninus; assembly: GCA_033558185.1. Classification (NCBI taxonomy): domain Eukaryota; kingdom Metazoa; phylum Chordata; class Aves; order Cuculiformes; family Neomorphidae; genus Dromococcyx; species Dromococcyx pavoninus. Next base: position 196,159 of record JAUMJL010000609.1, on the reverse strand, counting down.
CCTCCCAGGCTCTGTTTTCCATCAGCTAAGTGCAGAAGCACACCAGTGGAGGTCAGGGAACTGGTTCTGTTTGCTCCCCACCACTGACGCTTGGTTAGAGCCAGTTGTAGCCAGCCCAATGCCATGCAGGTTGTTTGCATGTTTGGCCTCTTCACAAGGAGGAAGCACAACCTGCTTTTTTACAGTTAAATCCCAGCAGGGAGCATTATGGCTCTGGCCTCTTCTCCCCAAAAGCACAGTAGGGCAGGGGCTGTCCTGACTCCAGGCTTGCCCCCAAGGGTAACTGGTGGCAGACTTGGAGAGAGAGGCCCTGGGGCAGCTCCTGCTGTTAAACTACAGCTTCCCTATTATCCACACTAACGGTGATTTAAGAGATACTGGCAGATGGGCCCCAATCACTGCACACGTCTGTCCCCTTCCAGGCACATCAGACAAGCTACCAGGGTGATGATTTTGTCTGTTATAACTGGAAGCTGCCCAACTCCTTGTGCTGTCCTTAATGATTCGGGGTCTAGAGAGAGGCAGAGCAGCCTGGTCGTGCCCCCCACCCACACCCATTAGCTACACTGAGCACAAAGATGGGGGGGTCCTCCCTGTTTGTTCTGACAAGAGTTTGCTCCAGCATTCTAGTCTGAAACTTGGTGATCTTATCAGGATGGCCTGGGTCAACCACTGTGAATGAAGAGTTACTGTTTTATTTCTGCACAGTTAAAGGAATTTTGTGGAAAGTTAAAGAAGTTAATTACAAGAAATCTCTTTTATTAAAATCAGTTTGAAACAAAATTTGTTCCTGAGAGTCTCTGCTATGAGAGCAGCCTGCATTAAGCTGTGTAGTATTAACAACGGACCAAGATGCACATTCTTGCCTCACTTAGGGGACAGCGCTTGTACAAGACTGTGCATTCTTCAAAAGGAAACTGTTCTGAAGAGCAGGATTGGGCATACAGTCTCCCAAGAGAGAAACTTCTCCTCTGCCTGGTAAAGAAGCAAGAGAGGAACTACAAAGAATTCTTAATGAATATTAAAGTCTGCATCTATCTACTTCATGAACTTTGTCCCCTGTGGAAATCCCATTGTCTTCTTTCAGGGTCAGCAATCCAAGCCTCAGTCTTTCCACTTAATTGTTACATCCCAATTGTACAAGTAATAACCAACACCATCCTGTATTAGACACGCTAAAGCCAGGCTTATTTTATTCTTAAAATAAAAACAGCAGTAAAGTTGAAGGTTTTTGCTCTATTAAAAGACTCAGAAAATAAACATTTCCAGCAAATATCGTATGTAAAGGGCTCTCCCTTTAAGGCCACTCTATCTGGGTCTGAGCCTGTTCGAGCGTCTGCACCCAGCAGAGGTAAGACCGGCTGTCTCACCTTTGGCTAGGGAGGAAGGCTCTGCCGCTGCCTTCTCACTGGTGTCTGCTGCCTCGTTCTGTCCTAAACCCCCTCCACTCCCTGGATCCTGGCAGTCATCCACGCCTTCGCTTTGCCTGGCTCCACTGCCTTCCTCCTCCTCAGACACGGAGTGTCCCAACACCTCCCCTATGGTGCGGTTCTCTCCAGGGAGCAGGCAGTCGGCACTAGCAGTAGCAGACTTGCTCTCCTCCTGCACGTCTCCTTCTTCTACAACCATGATTCCACAGACATTGTCAGTCACGCTGGCTTGGCTTTTGCCCTCTGTTACAGAGGTGGCCAGCTCACCCTTACCCTCCGGACACCTCGAAGCTTGTTCTTGCAGGGCTGACAGCTCTGTACCCGCCTTGCCTATCCCATGGTCATCATTCATCTTCTTGCCGGTATCTGCTGTTGCAGCAGGAGGCTGTTTCATATTATCCAGCAATTGGGAGCTGGAGCCCTGGGAATGCAAAGGAGCCTCGAGGTAGGCAGCTGTGGCGCGATGCCTTGCTGCCTTGTATCTCTGCAAATACAAACAAAGCAAGGTGAGAGCCGAGCCCCGCTCTGGAACTGTCACTGCAGCAAGTGGCAGCTGGTCCAGGAAAACCTGCACAAAAACAGCGGTGAGCGCAGCTAGGATCTGCAGGGGCACGACTTGCCTCAGCAGCTCTCCCGGCCTCGCTGCCGAGGCTTTCAAGCAGAGAAGGGTCAGCTCCTGTGAGGAAAAGTGGCAATATTAAAAACTGAAGTCCCTCTCACATTACCTAATGCTGAGCGAATGCATGGCAGACCTGCGGCTCCCCACACAGAGATCACCTTTTGGCAACTGTTAATCTCAGTCAGAGCCAGGACTTTGCAGATTTAACAGTGCAAGTGACAGCTCTTGCTTCAGCTATGCCAGGACGTAGCTCTGGACGCATACCCTGATTGTGTGAGGCTGCGCGCTGCCCTCAGCTACAGAGCTGCGATTTCATGTTTATCAGCCAAAGCAAGACTGAAGTTGAAAGCTTACGAGTTTTTCACTCTGCTGATATGATCTGTGCAGCCACTGAAGCTGCAAACAGGGACACGAAGATAGCAAGAATATCTTGATTCTCTACAGAATAAGGATAAGCATATCGTCAATTAAATGATTCATTTGCACTCACTATCTTGATGAACCAGCACGGGTCTGTGAAGAGATTGAAATGGCTACTGGCCATTTTCAAGACTGGATTTCAGAAAACCACCAAACCTCTGTACGGCTCTCTAATGTGCAGTAGGAATCCAGTCTTCAAGACCCAGACAGAGCATGAGCTAAAGGAATAAAACAAAGCTCTTCCTTTTCCACAGTTCCTTCCACCATCAACTTGCTTTCTGCTGAAGGATCCCTTGAACTGGCACTAGTGACACACCTGACAACTTCAGGGCTTTCACCACTGCCTTCAGCAGCACCACTGTAGTTTGCAGTGTGGAATTGCAGCACATCAAACAGGCAGCTTTACACTGTAATTCAGTTTATCATTGCAGGCTTGCTCTTTCCCTGTCCTCCAAAAACAGGATATGTGCAATATCATTGGGACTAGGTCAATCAGGTCATAATGTTGTACCCAAACTAGACTGGGTGCAAACATTCCAATTTGTTTTCAGAGTAATGCTGTGAAGGGCCTCAGCAGACAATTCTCTGCTTTGAAACCCTCTGCTAAGTTACTCTGATTAGAGCACCCCAGAAACTGGCAGTGATTTAACTCAGACTGTGACAACCCCAGGCAGCCAAGAATAACACTCATCTGCCTGCACATATTTAAGGTTGGGCTCTTGTCATAAATCATCTCTCCAGGTCGCTCTGGCATCCATTTGAAGAGCATCTGATTTCAGCTTTAAATGGGCCAAAAGGGAGGTACACACACTGCTGCTGCAGTTTCACTCTACGCTGATCTAAACTAAGCCAGGGAAACTGCAAGGCTGACTCCATTCCTGAAATGACTGGCTGCAGGAGTGAGAAAGGATGAGCAACCAGGAAGGAACAGCTGTGATCTGCTACTTGCCATTCCAAATCCCCTGCTCTAAATGTTGCTCCTGCAGCACCCCACCCCTTTCTGAAGGCGGTGATGGTTATCTGGGAATAGCTAAGAACTAGAAAAACACTGAGATTTATTTTTTTAACAAAAGCTGGATACATCTGTGGTAGAGAAACACAACGGCTTTTGCTGGAGCAGGTTTTGGGTGCAGGGAGAGGATGAAGTCGGTGTGGAAGCCTCCCTGCTTGCCAGGGTCAGGGAATACCACTCTCCTGCATAGGCAGGGCCCAGGCAGTGGTCACAGGAGACGGCAGAGACAGTGCAAGCCCTGTGCACCCATCACAAGGGACTGATGCAGGCCCCTCACCCCCTGGCAAGTCAACAAGGACAGAACGATGGAGGCAGATTCAGGCCAGCCCAGTAGGAAAAGCTTCTAGATACAAAAGCAGCATGGGGCAATACGGCTTCTTTAGATGGAGCCAGTAAAGCAAAGGAGCAGCATCATCTGGCAGAGCTTTGTGCTGAGGAGTTTCTAGGAAAGGGTAGCAGACAGACAGACAGACTTCTTGTTGCAGGCTGACCCTGGGGACCAAATGGACTCTCACCAGTTTGTAGTTCCATCACATACAGAGTCCATAATGTTAAATTTCCAGATTTCTAAAGCGAATATCTGATTTTACCAGGCCCCTTTGTGGATGAATCACACCCACAATTTTGGCTGAAAGAGCTGTTCCTGCAGTATCGCATGAAAAAGTGCCTACGTGCCAGCTTTTTTTTTTTTAAAAGGAACAGCCTCTGACTCTTGTTCTTCCCCCATCCTGACCCCACCTGTAATCTGTCTAACAGAGAAGAGGCCTCGACTGAACGACAGACTCCACAGGTTCAGCAAACAGAGCGGATACTCTGAGGAAGATTTCCAGCCAGAAACGGGCAACAAGGTGACAGCAGCAGTAGCTGAGAAGCAGGACTGGACTGGTTTTAGATCTACAGAGGTGGTGGGAGACAAACAAGGAGCACACCAGGAGAAAGCTATGGCACAACGGACACCAAGGATGATGGAAATGAACTGGAGACAAGATAGCTAAAATGGTGAATTCGCTGAAGAGACACACATGGGGGTAACAAATGCCAGGCCATGCAATCGCCAAAGGGTCTAACCTGAAAGTTCTCAAAATGCATCAGGGACTTGCAGTGTGCGAGCCGGGCAGCAGAGTCGCTATGGTAGAATTTGTGACACAGCCTGCAGAGGTAACCTGCGACGGGGACCAGAAAATCCAGGCCTGCGAAACGGGAGGGGAAGGGAAATCACAGATCACATTGAATGGAACTCAAATAATGAAAGCATGTTAAAAGGGAAAAGGAGGGAGAAAAAGAAAAGTGGAAAGCTTTGCTTCTGTTATTCAGGGATTTGCAAGATGACTTGCTGAATATCTCGTCTTACCATGGAATGGCTGTGTGGTTGATATTCAGAGAGAAATCTGGCTGCCAGAGCAAAGAAACTACACAGAGCGTTAAGGGGGAAAAAAGGGGGGAAAGAATACAATGGAAAACTACAGAGAACATGTGATCTAATGTAATGGGATCAAACCAAGCAGAAGACAGCAGGCGCGCAAGAGGAACACGCAGAGAACATTCACAGCATGAATCATTATTCCATCTGCCACACGATAGTGGAAGGTTACAGCAATATGGAAGAGTGGTGTAAACAGAGCTCTCCTTGGGCACAAAACAGCCTCTGCAGAGCTGCCCTCCTCACAACACGAGTGGCCGTCAGAGGTGGGAAGTCAGAATCGCTTACAAGGTGGGGACGAGACACAGCCATCTGGAGGCAACGCTGCCCACCAGCCCAGCAACGTGTCTGAATAACCGCTAGGTAGAGCGTGGGGGTTCTGAAGCACAGGAAACATGCACAGTTTGGGCTTGGCAGAGCGCTCGATACTGTCAGTACTGCTCAGTATCTCCGTACAAGCTGCATTTCTGTTGGAAAGCATTCTCATCAATGTGCTTTCAGGCTCCATCTTTCCAGAGCATCCCTCATTTGCTACTGACTTCCTTCAGTCCTCCTGCCCTACTCGTTCCATTTCCTACCTTAGTGAGGTACCTGGCTCCCATCCTCTCTTCTTCAAAGCAAAAGGTAGCTGACAAACATCAATCACATCCTTATGTTTTACCACACAGTAACAAAGCAAGGTTTGACCCTTTCTCCAGGCAGCAGTGACCTGCACCACTCCGATGCAGATGCTGGAGCACTATGGCCCAAGAGGTCGTTACAGCAGTCAGTAGAGACCGTCCTCTCTTACAGATACAGCACGTGGCTGGAGAAGCCTCTGCGGGCCTTAGCTTAACTCTGCTTGCTTACCATAGGCTGTGTCTGGGCAATACTTCTCGCTTCCTTCGTAATCCTCCAAAGACACTTCCTTCAGCCCAGTCTGGAAACCAAAAGAACATTAGTGCCTACTGTATGTATGCCAACTCCCTTCCTGGGCTCTTACGTTTTTCTGGCAAGTTTGGAAGCAAATCAGAGGATTCACATAGCAGAAAGTTGCACAGCATCTGGTTAGGGCAAGATACAAACCCCAGTGTCTGGAGGCCACTTCATTACAAGGTTAAAAATGCCCCTTGCACTTCAAGCCTGAAGTAGCTTATCCGTGTACCCCTTCCTGGTAGCTGCCCTCTACTGGGAAAATAGTATTTATCAAGATAAACCTCCACAAATCTGCTTGCTATGAGACCAAGCTGCTGCTGGGCTATGCAAAGAGACCCTGACAATATCTGTCAGAAATTCCCTTGAAAAAACATTGCTTATGCTCCTCAAGAACAAGGTAACATTTGAAGGCACCAGTAGAAGCTGTACAGCACAGCAGAAACACTCTCCTGCATCCCACATGTAGTGCCTGATTCTCTTTTGCATTGACCTGTGCTCTAGAAGAACCCCTCCTACTGGACTCCTGAAACCCTGAGCTCAACCTGCCAAGACCAACCAAGTCACAGGAGCCCACAGCAGATTCTCAGACAGATCACTGCTTCTCCTTTTACACTGCATACCTGCTTGGCAGCAGATTCCTCATTCTCCATCAGCACTACATCAAGGTCTTCCTCCTCACCAGTTCCCCCCTCTTCTTCCTCCTCCTCTTCATCATCATCTTCAAAACAGCCAACAGCATCCACTGTGATCAACTCCTCTGAATCCTCTGGGCTGCCCAACTCCTTCTCTCCCAGCCTCACCTGTCAGATACAGAAAAGAGAGAGCAGATGACCTTTGCATTCTCCATTTAACAAAGGAAGACCCCATATTCTCAACAAACTGCATTTGATGAGTAGAAGGGACTGCGAGAAAGGCACAAAGCTACTGGGCTTCTGGGCACATCTAACTCTTTGTCTCTTTTTCACTCAATTTCTTCAATCTCTACAATGAAAGTCCAGCCAAAGATAAAAATTAAAATAGGGCTGGAAGAACTGCACACCTTCATTTCAATCCCTGTAAGTCAGAGAAGAGAAAGTCCTGCGCAGTATTACCTCTTTGGCTTTCTGTTTGTGCTCAGGGGACTTCATATGCTCCACAAACTTGCGAGGAGTCTTGAAGTGGCGGCTGCAGACAGTGCAGAAAGGACGAAGGGAGCGTTTGGCCAGCTAAGGAAAGAAGAATGATCCAGTAAGTCACAAGAGGCACCACTATGGAGAAATACAGGGTCAAATCTTGAGAGAAACAAAGTCACAGCCCTGCATCTAAAACAGGGAGATGACAAAGAGAGAGTTGTCTTTTCAGCAGAAAGGACTCTCTGGCTCTTATCTGCCAAAAAGATGGAAAACGTGCCGAGTAAAACAAATGTGGATTCTAAAATGTGTTCTGGCACTTCTCCCCTGGAAACCAGTATCACGGCTTGCCTAAATTTGAGTTTGACAATTCACAGGCTGCCCACCCATTCCTCCGTTCAATTGCTTAAGTGAGTATGATAGGCCCTATTTATTGAGAAAAGCCAAGAATTATAAACCAGAGGTGCTTCAGGCCATACGAACACAGCATGACAACTGGAAGCTCTAACAATGCCAGTGTTCAGAGGCAGGAGGTAGCACAGCAGTGCCCTTGGACAGCAAGGATATTACTGGCACAACTTTGCATCTCTCCACTCCAATCACTATTCCTTTCCTGGTTGCAGAGCAGGAGATGCCAGACACTTCCACTCAATCCCTATGGAAGGTCAGTACAAAGATGAAGTCCATGCTATATTTGTTACCTTGTGTTCTTGTGTCCTGCGATGTTTGATGAGATCCCCGGTGAAGTGTATCTGACAAGTGTTACACCAGCGCTGCTGTGTCTCTCTGAAGTGACAATGGATATATCTGTAAGTCACACCTTTTTATATTCTCCATGGAATACCGCAGTTTGCAATCTGTTCTCCACATGTTTTCCCCAACATTCCTGTCTTTACAGGCTCAGATTTATCTTCTCCCCTTCCCAGCCATTTATATCGTTTGCTTTAGCTCATGCTGTTAAAACAAGTCTCCAACCTGATCCACTATATTAAAAACTATTCAGCAGGTCAAAGTCAACACTGATACCCTTCAGCAGGAAGAAAGTTGCCTGAAGGAGATGAAGGCCCCTCAAACCAGAGGGATTTTGTACCTTATCTAGGACACAGGGGCACCCTGGAGCAGTGAGGAATTCTGGAACCCATGTAGGTGCACGTTCAGATTGCATTTTCTAGCACAGACTAACACTTACCCATCTTTCTCTGCCAACACCTTCTCCTCCTTCACCATGGGTAGTAGTGAAACAAAACAAACATTGCTCATGTGCTGAATCTCCCCAAGCCGCTGCTGGTGCTGAATTCCAGCCATGTGGGATTGGAAATTCTGAGAGAGAGGTTTGGAAAAAAATCCATTTAAATGTATTCAAAATACAGAAAATAACAGGTAAGAGCTATGCTTTCCATTCTCTTGACTGCTCTTTAATAATGAAATGGTATAAAAGCTTGAGAGCATGGCTGCCTGTGGATCCACCCACATTCTCTCTCTAGCAGGTTGCCTGCCAGCTCCTCAGAGATGTTTATTTTATCTGCATGCTTGTCATTTTTTATATTCCTTGTTCCTGTAGCACGAGCCCTTGCTGACAGGACTCCCACTGCACCTCCCCACAGCAGCCGGCCATCTAATTCCCTTCTCTAGAGCACCTGTCTCCCAGTCAGCCCTGGGGTGTTTTACCTGCTGGCTGCAGCAGTTGGTCTTGCAGATGTAGCAGTAGAATTTGAGGGCCGACTCAGGGCTGGGATCGGCTGTGCCCACCTCGCAGGCCCAGTGCCCGGGTTTCAGAGCTGTTGTGCTGATAGCTCTGCTCTCACTGCTCTGCTGGATGGTCACTTTCAGTGAACCTCCAGAGCTCAACACCTGCCAAAAGGAGGAAAGATTAAGTCCAGTCTCTCAGTAAAAGACACTAAAAATTACACCTGCTCTTTGTAAGCAACTTAAGTGTTCTACCCCTTAAAGAAATGCATTTAAGCTTGAACCCACAAGGCTGATCAGGGAGACTCCCATGCACACTCTGTCTCCCAGCACTGCTACATCAGCCATCCCTGTGTCCCAGCACCAGGCCTATCAGTACAGGTGGTTGTTTCCACAGCCTCTGCAGATACTGCATGCAGAGACTGGAGCAACAATGTGGTTAAGGGACACGATCAGCTCACCTTTCTCCACTGCAGAACCAATGGCAACTCAGCACCACACCTGACTGCATAAGGAACTCAAACAAGGACAGGACAATACATTCAACCACATCAACAAATGCCTCCAGTTATAGAACACTATCCAGTTTGAGTCACACCATGGGCTAAATCTTTTGTCTGCTTACAGATTTGCATAAGATCATGGTTTAACACCTAGCATGAGGGCAAGGTACTTCATTCAAAAGACTCTCAAGTTGCTGGCTTTACTTCACCTGTGTCTCATTTTCCAGGCTGCCTTTCAAAAGCACAGACTCCCACCATCTGCTCATACCTGCTGTGATGGCAAGTGCTACAGCAGCTGCACCTTTACTACCATCACCTCAAGTTTTTTTATACCTGCTCTACAGCAAGATACAGGATGTATTTAACCATGGCCCTCAATACATACAATTTTCAGTGGCTCTTTGCCCTGGTTTCAGCTGGGATAGGCTCATTTTCTTCCCAGTAGCTGCTCTGTTTTGCATTTAGTATGAGAAGAATGTTGATAATACATCAATGTTTTCAGTTATTGCTAAGAAATCAAGGACTTTTCATTTTCCCATGATTTGCAAGTGTACAGGTTCACAAGAAGCTGAGAGAAGCACAGCCAGGCAGCTGACCCAAGCTGGCCAAAGAGATATTTGATACCATATAATGTCATGCTCAGTGTATAAATGGGCAGTTGGCTGGGGACCAGAGCTGATCCATGATCAGCCCTTGAGATGGACTGGGCAATCAGTCATCGGGTGGTGAGAAATTGCATCAAATTGTGCATCACTTGTTCTGTGTGTTCTGTATTATTATTATGAGGTCCTTGTTGTCTTATTAAACTTTGTCTCAAGCCATGAATTTTATTTTACTTCCGAATTCTCCTCCCCATCCCACCAGGGTCAGGAGGAGTGAGCAAGCAGCTGAGGCTAAACCACGATACTCTTTAAATTCAACTTTCCATCTTTCCAGATGAATACTGAAATCTTAACGAACCCCAGCATCCACAAAAGGCCAGCAGTAGGTAAGGTACAGCCTAGCAGAGGTACAAAAGCAGCAAGTCAGTGCAGACTGCGCACTAATTGCAGACATATTATGCCTTATTGCCAGGGACAACAGCTTACAACAGGAGACAGAGCTCCACACGTGGGTGCCATCTGGTTCCCAGTGGCAACGGGCTTCTCTGGGATGGAGGAGGAGGTTCTATGTTCTGCACCACCTCAGCCTGCATAGAGTGGTGTCTACTCACCTCAGAAGCCTTTAGTTCCTCAGAGAATTTTCTCTCTTTAGGGAGATCTTCAGCTGTGTACTCTTTTGCATTGCCTGTGCCTAGGAAGAGAGAGTCCTTTCAGCTCCCTTAAATCAAACGAGCAATGACAGAAAAACAAAGCAGCAGGTGAATGATGTCAGGGAGATTTCCTCACAGTGCTGCTGGCCATAAGCCCAGTTCACAAAACTTCCTCCAAATAAATCCTTATTAAAGAGGGAAACTTCCCATCATTTGTGTCCAGTAGGCAAAAGGTTTTAGGGGACTATATTTGGATTCAGTGCCTAAATTTTCTCCTCCTTTCCCCATCCTCTAGGACCGGAGGAAGGACATTTCTGATGAGGCCCATGGGATGTACAGATGCTGATTTACAGGTGCAGCTCCAGCAAGGAATGCCCTAAAAGTGCAAATCACAGTGCTGAGCAACTCACCATCAGCTTGGAAACGGGTGCTTGGCTCTCCGGCTTCCTTGCTGTCTCTGGCATCCTCAGTCATGCTTCAAGGACATCAAGAAAATAACCTTATTTGCCATGTTACAGACAAAGAGATTCAGGAAACAGAGCAAAACACAGGCTGGGGGCTAAGCTACCACACTTACCACTAAACCCCCAAATCAAAGAACTACTGGAAGTAGTATTTCAGGCAAGGATTGGGTAGAAATGAATGAAAACAATGAAGAATGGGCATTCTAGAAGAGACTCTGAAACAGCCAAATAATCCAAGCAGGAAGGTTACAACTGATTTTCTGATCACGGTTCTCTCCTGAAAGAGGGCTGCAGAGAATTAAGCTCCGAGAGCTCATTCCTGTCTTGACTGGTGGCCTGCAGGGGAACTGCAATGCCCAGACAGCTCTACAGGCTGCTCTGTGCATGAGGGAACAGAGACCTGTCAGAACCAAATGAGGTCTCAGTGGTTTCATCAAACTGCCTGCTCTATTCCCATTCCAGAGTCCCTACAGTTCTGCTTGGGGGGGAAGTGAACTGTACAAGATGCAAAACAAAAGGACTTTGTTTTGTTTTATTTGGTACTTGTGATCTGTTAAGGAGAAAAAATATCACAAAGGGACTGCTGAGAATAAACAGTTGACTTCCAGAGGGCACGAAGTGCATTTTACAGTATCTTTCTCCATCCCTCATTTTTCCATCAGGACTAACGCTTTCTACCATGGCTTGAATGTCTTCTCTCTCAGGCTGGCACGATATCCCACCCACTGGTGTCCTCCTGCCAAGAGGGAGCAGCACATTCTGCACAAGTAAGAACACAGACTGTGGAGGTACCACATCCAGTGTTCCACACACCACCCCCCCCATAATTTATCAGATCAATAAGTGATAACATAACTGGGTCACATGGCTATAAATATGCAGCAGGGTTTGGGCACTGCAAACATGAAGGAAACCAGAGTGGCTGGCATTAACATTATTTGTCAAGTGCTGCCAGCAGGGTCAACACTATTCCACACACAAATGGTGACAGCACTCCAGGGCAAGGGTTTACAGTCTACACTGCAAATCTAAGGAGCGATCTAGGGGAGCAAAAGCCATCACGAACATGATCTAAGGAGGAAATGGTATTATATGGTTACTTGTCAGGCCATGCTAGAAGAAGTGGGTGTTCAGAGAGGGTGTGAAGATGATGAGTGCTTTCTGCACTGGAACAAGGATGTTGTTCCAGGCATACAGATGGGACATAGGAGAAAGGCAGAAGTGGGAAAAACCTGAAATGAAGAAGAAGGCTGGAATTCCTGGCCAAAGGGAAATGGAACAGTGAAGTGCAAAACAAAGGTGACAAGGATGAGGGAATGCCCTTCTCATCTGCAAAGGACAACAAGAGAACAGCAAACTATTTTTTTTCAGACATCTGTCATCTGCTCATTGGAAATGAATGGAAATGCCTCAAAAAAAAGCTAAGGAATGATCCATTCTAAGTAAATGCCAGCCATAATACATGGATCAAATCTGGCAGTCCCCAACTACTGCTTACAAAATGTAGCAGGCTTGTTGCAGTGAGATTTGTCATTCCTCAGACTTGGTTCTTTTTTCAGTGTATGTAACAGGACTTTGATTAATACCCTACTAAATATTAACATAATTAAAATTAAATTAGCTTTGGCAAACAAATTAACAAAGCATACACTCAAATGCATTTGACTTAGCTTTAATTGAATTTATTCACTTTCTTGCTAATCAGATTCCATAACTGACGATGGTCCCTGCTCAAATAATATTTTTCACTTTTTAATGTTTTACATGATCGGGGTATCTGAATATCAAAATTATCCTGGAATATTCTCCCTAAACCTAGTCATTAATCCCCAATCTACAGATGGAAAACAGAGAGGTGAAGAAACTTGTCTGAAGCCACGCGGTGAAGTGTTAACAGGGAAGATAAGAGGACCCAGGAGTCCTGACTCACAGTCATTAACAGATGTTAGAGAAGTCTCAGATCAATGCCTCCAGAAATCTGCATTCACTCCCTCCTCTCCTCCCTCTGTACCAGCTAAAAGGGACACTTCTGGGAGAGCTACGGCACCAGGAGCTCCCTGATGTGCCTTCCCACTAGATGGCAACACAGCCCTGGCCGTTCCTTCCTGCACTCGGGGAGGCAGAGCCAAGCTGGGCCTGCCGTGGCCAGGATGCCTGCGCACCCCTTGCGTATCATAGAATTGGCTTTGTCTGGTTTTACCCACCAGACAGGGGTACTGGCAAGACAATCTTTGCAGAAGGGATACAGAACTCAACACTCATGGATACAGGCTCGGATGATAGGGAGTATTGATTCTCTTCCCCTTCTCACTCCTCAAAATAAATTACCCTCTCCTACACCTACTGTAAGCTAACATATTCCAAGGCTTTTCCTCTCTGCTGATACGTGGCTGCTCATTTCCCTTTTTGACATTTAGGGAAGAAAATTAGGGAACCGCATCAGAACAGAAAAGAACTTCTCTGCTTTTGACAAGAATCCTGGCAGGAGAACATATGAGCAAACTCGACTTTGCTGCATGTTTCCACGAGCTGCATCTCTTATTTTTCATTCCCATAGTTGAATCACCCACAGCAGAGACCCTACAACACCCTGGATTTCAGCAAGCATCATGAGATTTTCTGAACTGTCAACAAGCATCTGAAATACTTCCCACACACTCGACACCAGGCCAGTACAGTGCAGCCCTAATTATTAAAAAATAAAATCAGGCAACAGTTCTAAACCCAGTAACTATTTCAATACCCCATTCAATAAATACCTCTTCAGTCTTTTTGCTGCAGGCTCAGTGTTCAACACAGAATCTGCTGGAGTTCTTGGCTCTGCAGGAACACAGAAGATCTCCTTAGCAAAGCAGACCATGCCACCTTGATCATGTTTCCTAACTGAGCAGCCAGTGACAATAACTTCTGTTAGAGCAAATAATACCATACACCTACTCATTCTGAATTTAAGAATTGCAGTGACAAGGCCAGCTAACAACCTAAGAAACTTGAATTTTATTACAGATGTCACTGTATGGGCTGCTGTCCAGAAAGAAATCTACATTTATGTCTACAAACTGGCCTTTAGTCCTACCCCGAAGTGACAAGAGCCCAAATCACAGGAACACTTAATGTAAGCCAAGGTGGCACATCTAGCTGACAGCAACCATTTAATCAGGTTACTCTCTCCACTACATATACACTGGTCACAACCTCATCATATCCCTGCATTTTCAGATTAGGTACTCTTCAGTCAGAAATAACATTCCCACACCTGTACTGTATTTGACACTGATTCAGTGTCAGCAGTTTCTGCTCTGGCAAATGGAGCACCAGTACTCCTTCAACTCGTCTTCTCCTGACTGCAGCTGATTCTGCTCCATGTATGTGACTCCATGAGATGTTGAGGTCAGCATGGGCAAGGCAATATGGAAGCTTTGATTTCAAACCAGCTTTTTCCCTCCCATCTTAAATGTGGCTCAATTTCAAAGTGACTTCTGAGAGGCTTCCATGCAAAAGAGATGGAGTTGGCTAATAAAAACCAAAAATACCCAGAAAAAAAGGATATAAGAAGCACATAGCAGAGGGCTGTGAGGCAGTTTAAGTATTTACTTAAGACTAAAGCCATCTCCAGTCATTGGCGCAGGAGCAGCAGAGAGAAGCTGACAATGTCTGGAAGTACTTATTTCACTACAGGCCCCCCCTTACCTCTGGATGGCAAGGAGTTGTTCCGCTCTGACCCTGTGTGCATTCCCTCATCTCCTTGTGTCTGAGATGAAGAACCAGGATCTAGTTCCCGCTTCCTGTCAGGAACTCTCTGGAAGTCCTGCAATGGGAACAGAGTCACTGCGAGCTCTTGGTCCTTCCTCACACTCCACACACTGCCCAAAGCATCAGACTTTTACTGTGGGGCAGGAAGAGAAACTCCAGCACATGGTAATGGAGAGGAACAGATGTTTTACAATGGAATGTCGAGCTTTCAGCAAGTTTACATGGTTAAACAGAGCAATGTGCTTTAATGCCACGGGCAGCCCATGGTATTTCTTCAGTGCTTTAAGCAGCCAGTGTAGGACACCCAGCTACTGGCAGGGAGTAGGATCACTTTTAGAGGGACTCTGGCAAGAGGTGCATGGGCAGGGAAAAACCATAGTCTCATAAAACCTCCCTTCCTTTTGACTGTGGAGAAATGACACTCCGTGTGGGAGTCTACCTCATTCACCACATCTTTTTGACAGAATCAGACCAAATATTCAAAAGCTAAACTAAAAAGGGGAAGTACCAGTCAATTAATCCAAGAACCATTTGCAGGATACAAAAAGAGGCCTCAATCATGAAAAGTTAGAAATGTTTTTACAAAAAAATTTGTAGATTTTACAAAATCCACAAGAAAATATGAACATAAAAAAGGGAAAGCAGCCCAAAGAAGCACAACAATGTGGCAGGAGCAAACCGTTTGGGAACACCAAACTGCTTTGGAAGGCTAATGGGGCAGAACTCTGGCCTCTTTGAAGAGCAAAGCATTTCTTCTATTGTAACTACTTTGAAGCTGGTATTTCTAAATACTTCTTTTATATCTTACATTTAAACAGTTCTGCTGAGAGGAATTGTCTTTCTTGGCCAAGAAGTGACAAGAAAACTTTGCATCATAAGTGTAAACATGGACCACAGGAACCCTAGGTATGGACTTATTTCTGCATTTTCTGTGTCAGCAGCATGGTGTAAAAAACAGTTTTCATTGTAAGGCTCTCTCCTTTCTCTTTTGTTCTCCACCTAAAACAGAGTCAACTGCTGCAAGTGCAAACGGAGCACAAACTACAAGCCCACCTTGCGAAAAGTCCGGTTCTGCCGCTGGAAGGGAAGGTTGGGGAAGCCCATGCGATTGGGCTTTAATGGAACCCCAACAGGCGGTGGCCCCAGGAGGGAATGTCTCGTAGCCTGAGGGAAAAACTGCTGCAGTGCTGGCGCTGTCATGTTAAATCCACGCAGGTTTCCTATAAATGCAAATACACAGTGTATCACCACCCTGCGAAGTGCAAGGGAGAGAGAACATCTCCCACCTGCACAAGAAGCTGGGAGAGGGGCAAGGCTCCTCCACGCAAGACTGTGGACTTTACTGGGCACTGTGTGAACACTCTGTGCTCCACCCTCTTCAGTCCTCACTGAACGATTTGGTGGGATAGCAACTATTACTACATATCAGGCTATTTAATGGTGATTGTCACTGCAGACTAAGATCACCAGAGTAAATATTTGATCTGAGCACATTAGCACTTGTGTTTGCAAAAAAACAAGGCCTTATTTTACAGAAATTCTCTGTAAAAAAGGAAAATTCATCCCCTATTTGTGCAGCTGGCAGTTCACACCACAGATGCTGTTTAACACAGGCCAGCAGCAGCACTTCATGTAAAACAACACTGGACTTTTCAAACACGAGATTCCACAGTCCTCTCTGCCACCTGGTTATCGTGCAACCTCAACATGTCAACACAAGCTCCACAACTTGAGCCTCTGCCATTTCCAGTTGTAACGCTCTGCTTTCTGAACGCTTCTTTTCAGCATCTACAGACTATTAACTAAGTCTCAACAATTCCTTATGAAGGCAGTCTTTGCTATCTCCATTTGAGGGGTGAGGGAATGGGAGCGCCCAGATGCCACAGCTGCACCTTCTGAAGCTGTCCACCACTCTAAAGGTTGCTAATTTCTCACTCAAATTAGTGCATACTCTGGCTCTTTTGAAGCTGTCAAATAAGTTTGGGGATAAGCACCCAAAATCTGAAAAAAACAAGCTACACTGTTTAAAGACTACAATACTATAGGAAGTATTCCTTCATGTTTTGTATTCAAAAGCAATCTAATATCTCATTACTTACCATAAATAATCCTTTACTGTAAGAGGTGTATTAAAAGAATCTATAAAGCAAGAAATCAACTCCTGCTCTTGTTTCATTAACTTTAAAGAACCGCACATCTATTTAAACTTGAAGTATGTATTTTTTCCTATTCCCACAGCTGAAGCCACATACAGTCCAGGAATTATTTATGCTGAAATTTCCCAGGTACAGAAATACTACAGCATCAGATATTTTTACATGAAACTTGAATGACCAAAAAAAATTCAGATCCCTAAGAGAGGCCACCCTGAACATTACATTACCCACAGCCAGTTGATGTAAATATTGAGAGCGAAGTCACAACTCAGCTCAGCATGTGGAGGTGAAAAGAGGAGGAAAAACGCTAAGTCAGAGTGCATGTAGAGTGTTCATTAAAATACCGTACCCAGCTCTCGTATCTAATTTGCCTCAGGCCCTTGGCATACTATTTAAATACAACTTCTCAATAGGAGGTTTTGCTTTCCAGAAAAGGTCAGCCCATGCTAACATCAAACGTATCTGAAAGGAGTATGGCTGACTAGAGGAGTCAGACTCCTTTCCTGATGCAAATGTAAACACCAACCTTGAGAGCATGGCTCGTGCTTTTTCACCACCAGTTTCCCTACAACCTGAGAGAGATCTGTAGAGAGCCACTGGAGTCACTAGAGAGCCCTCTAGTTAAATGGGCAAGAGAACAAAAGGAGAGTTAACGACATGCAGAATAAATCTATTGTCTTCACATCTGGGCATGATTCACAGGCAAGATAAAAACTGCAGGCATTAATCTAAACGAGGCACTTTAAAACTAGCCCAGGTACTGATTTTCTGTGCTGAAAAGAGCTGTAAGGTTAAGACACGAGCAAAAATAAAAACATATCTCTATTCCCAATATCCTTATGTTAGCAATGCTTGATAAATTTGTTTTGAGAACATCACATCTGGCAAAAAATCCACTTGTGGAAATACAGTGATTGAAGCACAGTGATATTATCTGCCACACAAATGTCATTTCAGGGAATCAAAATTTCACAAGAAAATTGAAACCTGAACCATTTTCCACCACAACACGCTTCATTTGTTTGTACTGCACTGTCTGGACAAAGACAAGCTTACACTGCAAACAAGGCTAGCCTGCACCTAACAGACAACCAAACAAATTGTTTTAACCTTCCAATCAAGAAAGACAAACAAACAACAAAAATTGAACTATTTTATCTAAACATATTGATGGCAGAATACTCTCTCCAAGCATAAGAAGGCACATATTTAGTATCTAACCTGATACCTTCTAGTGCTATTCCCAGGTGTGAATACTTGGGCACATGGGATTTTCAAGGACTGAAGAACATCGTGATGTGAACTACAGACAAATTTGAAGAGAAAACAGAAAAAAAAGATGACTAATGGATCTGCCAAATACAAGGATCGCACTGGTTTAGCGAGAAATAGCCATACTATGGTTTCAGTCCATGAAGGATGATTAAATAACTCCACCAAGTAAGCGTCTCCCATAACGACAGTACCTTGCATCTGCTGCATGAGTAAGGCCCGCTGAAGCATAGGATTGGCATTGAGCAGCGATGGTTGATTTGTTGCCCGTAAGCTCAGCATCTGTTGCTGCTGCGGTGGTGGCAAACCCCTGGAAAAGAAGCAATTAATCATAAAAACCCGATAAAAACTGTACCCTTTAATTCCAGGCACCTAAGAAGTATAAAAGAGAGGAGCAAAGAACAGCTGAGATGCTGATATACATGCATGAAAAGATACCATACACTGGCACTGTATCTTCTTTCTTCCACTCTCCTGGAATTTCCAAAGCTGACAGATTGTCTATCAAGGAATTTGAGGTCAGAGAGAACTCCTTAGCACCAAGCCCACATAAAGCCTGTCAAGCAGCATAAAAAAAGCCCAGGAGCTGACTGCAGTTCTACAGAATTATGCAGCACTCCTCAGCAAAAATCAGCTATGTAGATGAGCAGCCACATTTAACACAACAACAAAGTTCTGGAAAACAGGGAGTTTTCTCACTAGCCTAAAGCACATTTTTCCAAAACCAATGCCTCCCACACAGGGCCAGACAGGCCATCCCTGTAAACAGTGTGGAAAAATAAAGCAGGGCCTTCATATTTAAAACAGGACAAGGAAGAGGTGAGTGGAGAAGGACTCTCCAGCCCCAAGGAGGGTGGAACAGACAGGAGAGAAAAGTCTGAAGGAACTGGCAGGCACTTCTTCAGGCAACAGCAAGGTCAGGCCTAGCTCTAAGCAGGACTGCTGACACAGCTGAGTCTGGTAGACTGTGAAGAGGTGCAAACACTGATCAAAATACCCACGCTGACAGAAAACCCCAGCCCTTTTCATGGCTTATTTTCATGTTTGCCACTCTAGATTGTTCCAGTCTCAGAGCTAAGATATTTATACCAGAAAAATCAGACTTTTAAAGGGGTGAGATGCTCCCGTGCTATGTCACAGCCAGTCCCACGCTGGCATTTTAAGGGCAGCTTTGTTTACAGTACAAGGCATATGAAAATGGTAAAAAGCATTTAGAGATTTGTATTTCTAGAAGAACAGAAAGATTCCCACATTTACCTCACAGACATCTGCCTTAAGGATAAAGTAATTATTATAATTGACTAAATAAGGAATTAACTTTCTTCTTAAATTCACATCCCTTTGCATTTCCGGAGGTTTTACAGAGAATTGCAAACAAATGCATCCTTTCAGAGACGTTGTATGAGTTCTACAAATCTCGGCTCAGCGGGGACAACCAGTCCTATGCAAGACAGTGATTTTATTCCTTGCTTTTTCGGGAAAACCCTTGCTATGCGCCCTGTTCTCCACCCCTGCCCCACAGAGCTCAGAATGAGTTCGATCTCTCGGCCAGAGGAAGGAAACGCAAGAGCTGAAGGTCAGGGGAGCCCACACCCCATCTTCGGCCACCTCAGGCCGGTGCCCTGGGGTGTTTCTGCAGGAGAAGGCACCTCCCTCGCGCCCGCTGTGAGGGGGGGATCCTTCTCGTGTTGTGTCCCCCCTGCTCTGAAGGGGACCCTCTCGTGTTTGTGTGTCCCCCCCTGCTATGAGGGGGACCCTCTCGACCCACCCCTGCCCACTGCGAGCGGGACCCTCTCACCTCACAACCCTCCCCCGCTGAGAGGCGTCCCTCTCCCTCCGTCCTCCCCCTCCCTCTGTGAGGGAGACCCTCGCCTTTCCCCACCCTTCACTGTGCGGGGAACCCTCTCCGACCCCGTCCCCGCCCACTGTAGGGGGGGTCCCTCTCCCACCCCACCCCTATGTGGACCCTCACAACCCACCGCTCCCCGCTGTGAGCGGGACCCTCTTCCCTCTCCGCCCCGGTCTGAGGGGGACCCGCTCGTCCCCGACTCCTGGCTGCGCCCCCTCAGGGCTGAAGAGAGAGCAGGGGGACCCGTACGGGCACATCAGCCCCGCACCCCCCGCTCTCCCAGAGGTTTCGCGTCCCCCTCCGCCCCGCTTTGTCGCCGGCCCCGCCGGAGCGGCGGAACGCGGCGCCCCCGGGCCAGGCCCCAGATCCCCGGGCTGGCGTAGCGGCGCTTACCGGGCTCCCTGCTGCGCCGGGGGGTGGTGGTGCTGCTGCTGCTGGAGGAGGTGCTGGAGCTGCAGCAGCTGCTGCTGGAACTGCTGCTGGTTGAACATGTCTGGGGAGTCCCGAGTGGGGCGAGCCTGAGACAAAACACGGGAGGGCGAGGGAGGCACCGGCTGCGGGGCTGATCAGCGCCACAGCCATTGAGCACGGGACCCGCCGCCGCCCATTCATTCACTGAGCAGAGCCCCCCCTGCTTCCTCCTCCTCCTTCCCCCCGAGGTCATCGCAAGCAGCAGCCTGTGGAGGAGGTTTCCAAACCCCACCTCCCCAAACCCGCTCCCACCCTCCCCTTTCCCCTCTCCGTTCCCCGCCCCGGTTGCACTCACGGTGCTCAGCGCTCCCCGCCAGCTTCCTCCATCTTCCCAGCGGGAACAATAACCACCACCCCGCTCCTTCGGCAGGGCCGGAGCACCCCAGAGCCTTCCCCTCAGATCATCCCAGCTGGCAGCACCTCCATTTCCCACCCCTCGGGATGCCCTGTCCCTGGAGAGGGCTGCGAGGGGATGGGCACCATCTGCCCGGGGCTGGGCAGGGGGAATGGAACCACCGGCTGCCGAGGGAGCAGATGGCGGCCGGCAGCGTGGGCTTCCTGCTCTTTGTGGGTTTTTTAAATAGTCCAGGAGAATCTTTGGGAACCATCTCGCCGAGGAGATGGAAATAAACCAACACCCTCTGGCCATTCACTGTGGTCGCATCTTGGCAAGGCTGCCATGAGAACCTGGGAGAAAACAAGCAGGCACTTACGTGATACCACCCTGGGCTGTAGGCTGGGATGACTTTTCTAGCAGGTCCACCCCCCCTAATTTTTTTGTTTGGCAAGTTTTCAGCAAAACATTTACTGCAGCACCTGTTTTCTGGAGGTGAATCAATTTTAAGGGCGTGCATGGCCTCAATATGGAAAAAATACTGTGTCATTTCTTCTACTGCTGTACCAAGCAAGATGAAAGATGTTTTTCTGCTCTTTACCGTTCCAGAGAATCCATCCTGAAATAATTTACTTGATAATCTTGTCATTTGCACCAATAACGACTAGTTGATTCATTAAAGGCCTCAATTGATTTTTAGCTGCAAGTATTGTAAGCTGAACACTGTTACTGGTGATATACAGTTAGCATTAATAATTTTAAATGCAGGAACATATGTTGATTTTTCCTTTGGGCCTTTTTATACCATCCCGATTTTACAGTAATCAATTTGGAGATGACCATCCTTATTAATCAGTGACTGGCTGTGGTGATGCCCAGAGTCCTGTAGCCAGTCACAGCTGTCTGCATACGTAGAAAATGCTCACCCATTAAGCAGGAAAGGTTAAGTGTCATCCCAGGGAACACATACACAAAGCCTTTTGCAAATCATTTTGCATAATTGATCCTCTGCTCCTGTAATCCTGCTATTACAGCAGTTACCACCCTGGCTGGTTTGCAGTAATAGGGGAGAGGGTTAATCTTTTGGTCCTACAAAGGTCTAGCAGGCTGTGTATTAGCCAGACGTGCAAAAACAGGATTCTAAGTTGTATAATAAATGTAAATCTAAACCCGATGTCTTCTGTTATTAATTCTACAACTGAAGTTCTTCTAAGTCTTCTTTGTGTGTAACATTTGGAAACCTACAAAGCACCATACTAATGAGCTATGTGAGTAACTAAACCTACAGGCTTTTTACTGTTCAGTAGTACATTCTGGCGTAGCCTAAAGGCTCACCTCAAAGACTGGGCTTTCTCCTGCAAAGTCCAATATACAAATTATTAAATAAACAGACTTTTGAGTTTACAAACATAAGTGTACAATTCAGTGCATGGATACTCTACTGCACTGAACACAAACCTGGACATGGATTTAGTACCATGCATGCAGGACACAAGTCAGGATCAGGGCTGTCAGAATTCAAGATGGTGCTTTGTCAACCGAGAATCTAAATGCTGATCTTCTGAGATGCTTTTATGTGCCAGATGTAAACATCACACCTACCAGAGATGGTTTAACTGAATCCAGGAGAGAAGGCTCCAGATTCAGCTAATGAATTTGAAATTCAGAGATGTAAGGTAATAGCACAGAAAATTGGGCTCGGATCCTTTATTTTACTACAGGCAATAAACCAGCATGTCTTAAGCAGGCAGCCAAAGAGTGCTTGCTGTCAGTGCCCACAGACCTTCACCTCTCATCTACTGATGATGGCTGTTTTTTCTTGTAAGGAACACTTCTCCCTTTCAATTATCAAATAACTCGCTGTTAATTATGGGGTGGTAAATACATGTCCTCGTGTGAGAATACAGTGAACCTTAAAACCATAGTGCTACTGTGCAGACCGCAACATTATAGCTCAGCAATAACCTAGGTATCCACTAGGTTCAGGGGGCGGTTACTCAAGCATTGTGTCTCATTGAATGGGAGTGAATGAACAGAATAATAAGGTCAAGGCAATAAAATGACCCAGCAAGTACCCTGCAATAGAGACTGACATCACCTGAGTTGTTGGATCATCACTGTAAAGCAACTTGCATTACACCTCTACATGGTTAGATCAGGGTTGTGAAATTGCTTGGCAGATTTCTTGACAGACCATATGAATGCTTTTTATTTGGGAGCTGTACTGAATTATATAGCCAAGTTTTTACTGGGCTATATGAATTTGTTCCAGGGTCCAGATCTGGCATGCAGAAAACCAGAGATTTCTATTTTCCAGCATATGACTGGACTGTACAGTTGTATGTTCTAATTTTGGCTTTGAAAAAGACTTGGCACGCAACCCTTGGTAAAGCCACATAGCATTTGAAAACCCAGAACCTATGACAACACCAAGAAAGCATGTTTCCCGCAATTTCCTATTCAATCCACGAGGATGGCACTATTACTCATCCATTTTACTAAGATATAACTAGTTCTCACTGCAGTGTCCTCCGACTCCTTGGGGAAAAAGGCATATGGAGATTTAAAGTCCTTTTTCTCCTGCTTTTTGTGCCTGTCCTTTGAGAGAATGGGTCAAGTTTCACCAGACCAACAGTGTGACTCCAGTAATGAATATCAGCTGTTTTCATTGTGTTCTACCTGGAGGAAGACTGCATTCACACATGCGGAAGAAATAGCACAACATCTCAAAGAAATGATCCATTCATTCAGAGGTATTTGTACCCACTCTTTGTTCCAGTGCTCTGCTGTCCTGGTTTTGGCTGGAACAGAGTTAATTTTCTCCCCAGTAGCTGATCTATTGTAATAAATCCAAAACACAGCACTAATAACATTGATAGCAACAACTGAAAACAGTGTTAAGTAGCACTGATACTCAGTGAAGGACCTTCCAGCTTCCCTTGCTCTGCCAGTGAGCGGGGTGCACGAGAAGCTGGGAGGAGCACAGCCAGGACAGTGGACCCAAACTGGCCAATGGGTTATTCCCCACCACATGATGTCATGCTCAGTATATAACTGTTGGGAGCTGGCCAGGGCACTGGGATTACCACTTGAAGACAGACTGGTCATTGGGCAGTGAACAATTCTATTATGCATCACTCATTTTGTATATTTTATTATCATTTTTTCATCTTCCTTTCCTACTAAATTGCCTTTATCTCAACCAACAAGTTTTACTTCCCCCCCCAGTTCTCCTCTCCATCCTGCCACGGAGGAAACAGCAAGCCAGCAGCTCTGTGGTGCTCAGTTGCCAGCTGGGGTTAAACCACAATATCTAGAAACGTATTCCTGGTATTTTTTGACTGGCAGGACAGGCCTAGAGACTATAAACTAAGATACTGTTTTTACTCCCATTTTGCCACATGGCCATTCAGATTTTATGGGTGATTTTCAGTGATGAAATATATTCCAAGTGCTATTTTGCATTATCTCACTGGATGTGGAAAGCACAGAGCTCTTAAAATATTAAACTCACATCCATCTCCTGGTCCCTTTCCTAATGGACTATAACACTCAGTTTCTTTCCTTACATATATTCTGGATTCTGTGGAGTCACACTAAAGATAAACCTGACCCAGTGTCTCATATATGAGATTTACCTTCTTTTACCTCTTTTTGAGGGATTTGCAAACCACTTCAGCAAATTTCCTGTTTCAGAATAGAAGAGAAAATGAGGAAGCATTGCACTATTTGATTCTATGAAGAAAAGCTCTATACCTGAAAATCAAAAATTAAAGGCTGCTGTTCTTTCAGATAGCCTTTCCAACCAATAGGAAAATTGTAGATGAACTTTCACTTTCTGAACAACTGATACCACAAGAGATCAATGTTACTATGGCATCAGCACTACTATAGCAGCATTTAAGTACTGATAAAATACATAGTTTAATTTTTTCTATCTCTGTAGGCAGCTTTACATAGTAGTGTAAATTTAAGAGACTAATTTTAATTAAGTTTAACTATGTGAGCTGTGTAATGTATTCTGTGATGATACAGTGACAATCCTAGCCCCAGTTCTTTGTGGAACTTATAGTCTGATCTCTGCTTGTAAATATTTTAATTCTTACCTGTATTTATAAATATTTATTAGGAAACCAAAGGGCCAAGAACATCCACTTCGTGACCCACTGTGAAATGTTCTGAACCTTCACAGCTGTACCTGAGCCAACAGAAAGAGTTTGCAGATGAGTAGGAGAACGTCGAGCTAGTTGTATTCCACATTTTTGCCTCTTTTCACTAAGGACTAGATGTGTTATTTTTGCAAGGGCAGGGAATGAGGGGCAGAATCCAACACTTGTCTATTTCTAATTATGCTAACTAAACTGGGAATTCTATTTGCATGAGGTGACAAAAATCAGTGTAGAAAGCTGTCATTCTGTTGATAGCCATACATAGAAACACACAGTTAAGCCCACGTGCATTTTTAGAGATTCATATTAAAGTGCATCAGAAATATTTATAGCACCTTGGGGGGAAAAAGCTCTCATTCTCCTTGTTTTTCTTTGCTCACATCTTAAGGTTTTTCTTCTAAGATAGAAAAAAATAGATATTTTTCCTGTCAGCTCCAGTTTATAAAATTCTGTTTTATTTCACATAGACTGTAGTTTTTCAGTATTTCCCCTGAAGGGTGATCACGTAGTTGTTTTTCCTTCTATAATTGCTACATGCTGCTGCATAAGTCATAGGTGGGAGGCATTCTAGAATCAAAAGGCGTGTTTGCTTCTGACAGCCTTGCAACTCAGGTTCTTGAAAGAGAAAATGGAAGGCTTTAGGTGTGATTCTGAGCGCCTGCAGTTCTCTTTTTCATCAACGGGAGGAGTAGGTTTCCAAAGCTGCTTAAAATCCAGCCTCACTCTCTCAGCGGCGTTTGGGTCTCTCTGGGCTGTGTGATTAAAATTGCTGCAGAAATGGTTAAATAGAGTCTGCAATATTAATGAGTCCTTGCAGGCATACACTGTGCTCTCATTTGCTTACAAGCATCTCTGCCAGACAGGGGAAGCAGGAGCACATTTTGTGCATCTTGCAGCTTTACACAAATATTGATCTGTTCAGAAATCTACATAAAGTTTGCCAATATTTCTGCAGGTCTTTAGCACTTCCACCACTCCTTTTCTTCCTTTCTTGTCTACCTGGAGAGCACCCTGTTAGCTCTCCCCTGTCCCTCCAGTGCACTTTTGCCCTGTGAGACCTCAGTAAGTTAGGTCAAAGACCCCCCCTCAGACACCCATAAATCCAACAATGTTTCCCAAGAATTAAATATGAGTTTAATAGAAAAACAAAATGAGAAGAGATAAAGAGGTACCTTCAGAGTCATGGATGACCATTTCTGCTGTACAAAGTCCTTAACTGGCAACACGAATGATACTTTTTCCCATAGACTTCAACATCGGCTGTTGACATACTGTACTTCCAATGTTCTTTCACAAACATTTCTCAAAACAAACAGATTAGTTTAATTTTAGGTTTACCAGAAAACAGCATAAACTTGAACGATTATTTCGGGACAGGAGTGGGCTCACTCAGAACAAAATACCTGCTTGGAGACCTAAACAGGGAGTGGAATGCAGTAAGTACTTGCAAGATGATGTTTCTATTGTTAGAAGAATGGTGATAGCCACAATGAAATATAGTTGGCTTTGTGTAAGAATTTATGCAGATGCGTATTCATGGGGAGGGACAGGGGAACAAGAACAGAAGTACAGTCAAATGACTTTACATACTAGCTAAGCAGCTAATGCTGTTGTCAGGGAGCAGCAAGAGCAAAGCTGCTCCCCAACAGAAGGGGAGGCAGGAGCCAAGGGGTGAATCCTACAGCTTGCTAAGGAGGGCCCAACCCCACAGCACCCAAGAGAGGCAAGCAAGACAGACCAAAGATAGTGGCAAGGCCCAACAGATTATGAGGCAAGAGCATGGCAATGAAGCAGGTCCAAGGTCAAGCAGAGACACCAAGCTGCAGGCCAGGATTAGGACCAGGTCTAGTGAACTCCAGGCACATCCCTAGCAATGGCACAGACCCAAGGAGACAAAGTGCAGGTGAAGTCAGCTTAAAGATGTCATGGGCATACAAGGCTGTAACTAAACCAGAGACATATACATCTCCATAATTAATCAGGGAGTGATGGACCTAGGCTGAGCTTAAGTAGGGCTCCTGGGCCCACAGGTGTGGGGAGAAGCCCCTGTAAGGCTGGTCATGGTCATTAAGGCTTGTTAGTACAGCTGTTACATTATGTGAGATGATTGCAGTGATGTAACTGGGCAGTCTTCCTCTGTATTGAAATTAGAACTGTGTGGGTGAATTTCAGGTTACAGCAGGAGAAGGATGATTTTCTACTTATGGTTCCTCAAATAAAGCTTCAAAGATCCTCATGGTCTGAAGTTCCCAGGGCATCAGCTCTGTTCCAGGGAGGAAGGTGATAGTGTTCTTTAAGTCTTTGATACTCTTCACTGTTCTTTTTGTGGTGACCTCTAACAAGGAGCACCTATCAACTTCTGAAGGAAAAAACAATGTTTTTTTCCTCCAGGTTCTTCCAACACAGGTGATCAGAATGGCTGCACAGATGCTCAAACACATTTGTCCACAGCCTGTACTACTGAGTTTGTTAAGCTTATTTATCAAGATTTACTGGGCAATTTGCTGAGAGGAAAAAATAGCATTGACAGCCCACAAAACAGCTGATGTATGCCCTGCAATGGTGTTATCCACAGAGGCAGAGCAGCTCCCTTCCCTTCCTTCAGTGTTACCTGCACACTGGGCATGTTTTCAAAGCATTTTCTTTGGGCATCTTCACCAGCACAGTAAGGCAAGTTCATTGCTCAGCGTGGTTGTTCCTGTTTCTCTGTACACCCAGGTAGATATTTTTGCATGGATTACACCCAATGGACATCTGTGAAATCCTCTTTGAATCATTATAGCTAAAAAGTTGCTGTTTAAAAGAAAACATACAGCTCAAAATCTGTTGCTGTTTTTTTTCTTACTCCTTTCCCCCACCACCCCCAGCTCTCTCTGAGCTGTGAACAAGAGCACTGGGTAACACGAACTGAGAGGTGTTTGAAATGCAGCGTTCTCCATCCTCCTGAGTCACCGTTAGCCATCAGCTTCTTTTCTGAACACTTGTTTTCATTGCTGTATTTTCAAATCAAACATGGTGTCTCTACATTCTTATTAAAAATCCAGCCCTTTTAAAAACCCCAAATCAGTTTCCTTTTATGGTAGACAAGTGATTTTTAAAACTGAAATCATAGACTCTTAGAATGGTTTGGATTGGAAGAGACTTAAAGCCCATCCAGTTCCAACCCCCCTGTATGGGCAGGGACACCTCCCACTGGATCATGGCGCTCAAAGCCCCATCCAGCCTGGCCTGGAACACCTCCAGGGATCTAAGTATATAAAATAAAGCGCTTGTTTTCTGTTAAACAAACATAGCAACAGCATCGACTGCTTTGCAGCTGTGAGCAGAAACTGATGGCATTTTTCATACGTTTGAAAGAAAACAAAGCAGCAGCAGTGCAGCAGTGGTTTTGCGAACCTGCAGTTTAATTGTATCAAGTATTTCTTGTATTCTGGCAATCCCACAGGCACTGTCCTAGCACAAAGCCCTCCCGTACGGCTGTGTCAAACAGCCTCCTGGGTATTGTGACTGAGCCGCACAGGCATTGAGCTACACGGGTGTGAGGGCCAAATTGTGTGGGTGCATAACCAAACCACAGGGACACATTGACCAGATCACACCTGTACATGCGCCACGCTGCATAGATACAGCAGCTGATTGGCAGAGGGGCAGTGGCAGAGTGGTGTGGGCTCATGGATGGGTGTATAGAATCATAGAGTCGCTTGGTTGGAAAATCATTTGAAATCATTGAGTCCAACCATACCTGTCCACTACTAAACCATATCCCTGAGCACATCATCTACCCATCTTTTAAATACCTCCAGGGATGGTGACTCAACTACTTCCATGGGCAGCCTCTGCCAGTGCCTGAGAACAGTTTCAGTGAAGAAATTTTTTCTGATGTCTAATCTGAACCTGCCATGGCGCAACTTGAGGCCATTTCCTCTCGTCCTATCATCACCTGTCACTTGGGAGAAGAGACCAACACCCACCTTGCTACAATCTCCTTTCAGGGAGCTGTAGACAGTGATAAGGTCTCCCTCCTCTCAGCCCTCTTTTTTCTAAGCTAAAGAATGTATGTGCCCAGATCACGTGGGTATGGGCTGCACTGTGTGGATACAGCGGCTGATCCATGGAGGGGCAGTGGCAGGGCAGTGTGGGCTCACAGACAGGTGTGTGTGACCAGATCACACGCGGGCTCATGGCAGGCACAGCCGCTGTCCCAGGCAGGGATACCAGCTGGCTGAGCCTTGGCACGCGCTGACTGGGCCGCACACCGGCCAGGCCACACGGCCTGTCCCCCTGCCA
Source organism: Dromococcyx pavoninus (assembly GCA_033558185.1). Classification (NCBI taxonomy): domain Eukaryota; kingdom Metazoa; phylum Chordata; class Aves; order Cuculiformes; family Neomorphidae; genus Dromococcyx; species Dromococcyx pavoninus. The sequence continues at coordinate 167,038 of JAUMJL010000609.1, read as the reverse complement.
AAACAGGCCATGGCACCGCAGCCCCTGAGTGTGGGCAAACCTGGTGCTGCTCTGATTTCAGAGGGGCGAGCTGGCCCAGCACCTCTGTGCACAGACCCCGGCGTGATCGCTGGCCTCAGAGGAGGGAGTATGAGGGGGCTTTATTCAATATTCCAGAAGCATTTGGACAATGCACTGAGACACATGGTGTCAATGTACAAGCATAAGCCCTGCTATCTAATGCAATATGCAAGCACTGCAAAATATTATTACGAAAGAAAGGTTATAAGTCTGCTAAGTTAATATGTTTCTCTTAAACAATTATTTCAAAGTTTTTATGCTGTATCATTAACATGCATCACTAGGAGTTGGACTCGATGATCCTTGTGGGTCCCTTCCAGCTCAGGTCATTGCTGGTTGAAGGGAAGCTTGACATGAACCGGCAACGTGCACTCACAGCCCAGAAGGCCAACCATGTCCTGGGCTGCATCAAAAGAAGTGTTGCCAGCAGGGCAAAGGAGGGGATTCTCCCTGTCTACTCTGCTCTCGTGAGACCCCAGCTGGACTATTGTGTTCAGTTCTGGAATCCGCAACATAAGAAGATACGGAACTGTTGGAGCAGGTCCAGAGGAGCCCATGGGGCTGGAGCTCCTCTGCTATGAGGACATGCTGAGAAAGTTGGGCTTGTTCAGCCTGGCGAAGAGAAGGCTCCGGGGAGACCTTAGAGCAGCTTCCCAGTACTGAAAGGGGCTACAGGAAAGCTGTGGAGGGACTTTTTACAAGGGCAGGGAGTGATAGGATGAGGAGGAACAGCTTTAAACTGGAAGGGGAAGATATACATTAGACATTAGGAAGAAGTTCTTCATAATGAGGATGGTGAGGCCCTGGCCCAGGTTGCCCAGAGGAGTTGCAGCCGCCCCATCCCTGGAGGTGTTCAAGGCCAGGTTGGATGGGGTCTTGAGCAGCCTGATCCAGTGGGAAGTGTCCCTGCCCGTGACAGAGGGCTGGAACTGGGTGGGCTTTGGGGTCCCTTCCAACCCAAACCGTTCTATGATTCTACGAGTCTCTGTGATTTTGCGGGGCGCTGGGGGGCTTTACCCCCCCCGGCCTACAACTCCCAGCGTGCCGTGCGGCGCCGGCGCCCATAACGCCCCCTGGCGGCGGCGCGCGGTGGGGCGGGCTGAGCCGAGCCGAGCCCGGAGCCGCCAGCGGGGCCAGGGGCTGCGCCGGTGCCCGTGCCCACCGGCCGCGGCGGAGAGGAGTCACCCGCCGGGGAAGGAGAGGGGTAGTGTAAGCTCGGCCGCGCGAGGAGCCATTGCCGCGCCGCAGCCATGGGGAACCGCGGGATGGAGGACCTCATCCCGCTGGTCAACCGGCTGCAGGACGCGTTCGCCGCCATCGGGCAGAACGCCAACCTCGACCTGCCGCAGATCGCCGTGGTGGGGGGGCAGAGCGCCGGCAAGAGCTCCGTGCTCGAGAACTTCGTCGGCAGGTAACGGGGAGTGGGGTGGGGGGTGTCGGGGGAAGTGGTCCCCGAGGAACCCCACCGCGGGCAGGGATGCGGGATGAGCGGGCAGAGATGGGGTGGGATAGACAGTATGTTTGGGTGTACGGGAGGGACGCAGGGGGGCACGGGCATAGCGGCTTGGGTGCGCGGGCAGAGCTGCGGGATGCGCGAGTAGGGATGAGGGGGACGGGTAGAACTGCAGGATGCGCGGGCACTGTGGTGCATGGGCATTAGCGGCTGGATGCGCGGGCAGCGCCGCTGGATGCAGAGATGCACGGGCAGAGCTGCTGCATGGACAGTGCGGCGCACGGGCATAGCGGCCGGCTGCACGGGCGCTGCGGTGTGCGGGGGCAGAGCTGCGGGATGCAGGGACGTAGTGGCTGGATGCTCAGGCGCTGCGGGATGCAGGGACGTAGTGGCTGGATGCTCAGGCGCTGCGGGATGCAGGGACGTAGTGGCTGGATGCTCAGGCGCTGCGGGATGCAGGGACGTAGTGGCTGGATGCTCAGGCGCTGCGGGATGCAGGGAGAGAGCTGTGCAGGGACAGAGATGTGTGTGCCCGGGCGCTGCGGTGCAGGGGGAAGGCTGAGAGAGGGTCTCCCCGCTTCGGGGGGCCCCTCCGCAGTGGGGTCCCCGCTTCTGCCGCACCCCGGGGGCTGGCAGGAGCCCCCCCCGGCCCAGCGGTTGCATAACGGGAGGGTGAAATGCGGGTGGGGAGCGGCCCCTTCCCCTCCTGGCTCGGTGCGGGGCTGCGGGTGCTGGCGCTGGGAAAATGGGGAGTGCTTAAGTTTAATGGGCTCCATCCGCTCCCCGGCTGCTTCCCCGTCCCGGCCAGCGAATGCCATGTCAGGAGCGCTATGAGGACGAGGTTATCTGTCTTCTAAGCTCGGATCCCCGGGCGCTACCATCTTGTGGCAGGCGACGCGGTTCTGCCTTCCCTTCGTGTGACCTTCGCGTTCAGCATCTGCAACTCGAGTAAATCCCAGACACCTGGTTATCTGCTCCGGAGCAGACACACAACACCTGGGAAGGGGGGCTGTTGCCCAGCCTGCTCCTGGCCCCGTTAATTAAGTGCATTCAGTAACACACAGGTGTTAGTTATGCAGGTATCTGTTTATGCATGCGTCTTGCTGATTGCTGGTCTTAAAAACAGTGACTGTTGTCGTATCTGGTTGGTTGTTTGTGTGGGTTTTTCTCTGCATTTGTGACATCTCTTGGATGTCTTTCCCTTTTCTGTACGTCTTCTTTGAAGTCCTTTGCTGCTGGATGGCTTATAAAGCTTTTCCACTGTTAGAAGGGTCTGTGGTGGGTACAGATTGCTTGTTTAGCTGCAAGTAGCCTCAAATTCTGGACTTGTTAAAGGTTTTTTCTGCTCTAAACGATTCTGTGATTTTTTAGCCTTGAGCAGTGGGTGCAGAGTGTGCTGGGTTGTACTAGGAAGAAGGTACAGAGATTGTATTTGGTGCAAAGAAAGCATCATCTAGAAGAAGGGTCTTTTTTCCTCTTTGCTATAGGTACACGTAAAGAGTTTGGGATCCCTTCTAGCTAACTTCTCACAGTCTATACAGCAGCCCCCAGGGATGCTGGGAATCATGCCGAGGGAAGGACATTGCAGAAACACACATTACTGAGTCTCAGTTCACAGACCAGGATCCACTTGTTTGTCCATAGGCACAGGAAGAAAATAATGATTTCTACCACCAAAGTGAAAAACTTGCTGTGCTGTAGCTTTCCAAGAAGGGGAAGACAGATCTCCTGAAATATGTGAACAAATCAGGTTCACCTGTTGGCTCTGCTGTTTTCATGCTTTCTAAGCACTGGCAGCCTCACCTCGTAAATCCTTTTTAGAGGATCTGTGCAGTCAGTGCTGCAGTGGCGTAATATATAATGGATGGCTGTCGGCAGGAGGAGGGTTTGCTGAAGGACAGTCTGTGTTTCAGGGTATGCTACCCCCCTCTATTAGACTGAGCATACACGAGTGGGTTTATTAATCCTTGGTGCGTCTCATCTGGCACCAGTTAAGACCTGGGAATTTTATTCGCCTGGTGGATAGCAAATTAATTAAATTGTTTTCTGTCTCTTTTATGATGACCCCATCCCAGGAGCATTTGTGACCTCACTGTATCCCATCAGTGTTCTCTCTAGCAGCAAGTTATAGTGCTGTGGCTGTTAGAAAATGAAATAATGAAGGGTCCCTTGAGCAGAAGCAGAGAGACCTGTCTGCAGAAAAGCATTTAGAGGAAATAATTGGAGTGGAAGTGGAAAATATGTCAAAGAGAAGAGGTCTTTCTTCACTTGATACCCTTGAGTGCTGGCTAGTTTAGAGACTGGTAACATGAGACATCCTTCTGCAGAATGTATGTGTATATGCTGCAAAACCCAGTCCTGTTAAAATAACATTGGGGCCCTGCAGTAATGTGTAGTCTCTTTTCTTTTAGTGTGGATATTGGAAACCATGGTAGAAGTGATGGAAATGGTATCAATGGCTCCTCAATGTAATTGTGATAAGGGGCTGTTTTCTTGTCTAAATAGGCATAAGAAGGAATTGTGTGTAGACCTACTGTGTACAAATGCAATTGTTGCTGTGGTGTGGACATGACATATGTCACTGCTCCAGCGTGACACCAGGACAGTGATGCAGCTATTGCTGAGCAGCTGCTTGCTGCACAGTGGATGGGAGTGCTGATGAGTTTCTCTGAGTGGATGGAAATCTGTGCAAGAACAAATGTCAATGCAGTTGGTACCAACTGATGTGCTTGGTGGGGATGCTCCAGCAGAGGGGCTGGAGGCCCTGCCAGGGCTGGTTTCCCCTCTCAGCCTCTGAAGGGCTCCTTTCAGATTGCCATCAGGGATGTTCACAGGGCAGCATCCGTGTCCCTGCTGCCAGACCTGCCTGTGGCTGTGCAGGACTTCAGGGCTCTGCTTGCACCCTGCAGGAGCACTGAATCCCTCGCATACTGGAAACCCTGGAGCACAGTGGAGCGATGCTGACTGCAGTCAGTGTTTAGTTACATGGCTTACCAAACAAATATTTTTTTTCTCCTGAATGTGATGGCTTACTAGTTGCTAATTACTCTTCCAGTGTCAGTTCCTCTGCTGTTAACAGATTATCCAACAGTGCAGAGCCTGTATTTATAATACCAGATGTCAGTGTGGCTGCTATGTGTGCTTTTGCTGCCGGAGACTCAGCATGGTGACTAGGATACCGGCTGGTGATGTTAGAGTCACTGAAGAGATGAGAGAAGCCATTTAGAAGCCAGACAGGTGACACATCTCTTCGTAGGCTGGTTTATGCTGGGCCCCACAACTGGAAGGAAGGTTCATCAGGTCAGCTCCAGGCATTTCCTGCTGGTGTGGTTATAGGCTCATGGGATAACTTGGGTTGGAAGGGACCTCAGGGGTCATTTAGTCCATTCTGAAAATGTTGTTAATTCCCTACTGCCACCCTTCTTAAATAAGAAGGTCTCAGAGTAGGCACCAGTACCAGCAGAATGGGTGTGATAAAAAAACCCACAAAACATGTGGTCTGTGCTAAATTTGACTTGAGAGCGCCTGAAGGACCAAAAAGGGGGAGAATGTACCAGGCAGCCCACAAAGCTGTTTGTAAAATCATCCATGCTCATATCACTCTTATTTTTCCATGTGAAAATAACAAATGTAAGTGTGTTTTTTAAAATCCTGAGATCACTGTTGTGCGAATCTTTGGATTTGAGGGAGTATGCTTTACAAATGGGAAAGACCTAAAAGCACTAGGCTGTACTCAGATGTCTGTGCCTTGTTGTTCTTGTCTGGTTCAGGGCAGTGCACTGCTCCTCCCAGAGAAAACAGGGCACCTCTGACTTCTGGAAAACAGATGGTATAAGGGTGCTGCTGAGGAGAGAATGACTACAGACTGGGAGCAATAGGTGGAAGGACTTGAATGGAGGTGATCAAGGGAGCTGAGCACTGCTAAGGTTGTCGGAGCAAATCAGAGGTTATTTGATCCCAGACTAGAACATTAGCCCTAAAAGCATCCTTCTCTCTGGAGAGCTTCTATATCCCTCATCAAATAGGGATACTTAGCAGTGTGTCACAAGGCTTCCATGGTGTGTGCAAGGTTAGCTGGTGTTTGTGTGTTGCCTGGAGGGAAATTGAAGGCAAAGAGGGACCTAAACCCAACTGTGTTGATCTGAATTTGCATCTCTTAGCAAACAAATTTCAGCTTGGGTAAAAGAGCAGAGAAAATGCAGCCTGTGGCAGTGGTAAGGATAAGTCCCTATTAAGCTTGGTAGATGTTGTACAGTAATTACCTTGACAAAGCCAGGCAAGGGCCAGGCAGCATGGGCTGTGACTTTGTCTCTGCCTTCTGCAGTGTCACCTACTGAAAATGCAAAGCTAGATCTTGAAGTCATGGGTTTTAGTTTGACTTTGGGTATAACTGTGAGGAGCAACTTTATATCTCAACCGTCTCCAGCCATTTGGACATAAATGCTTCCACCCCTAAGATGTGATGAGGAAATTGCCTTCTTTGATAACACACTTCACTTTGGTAGAAGCTTCTTCAGCAGAATACCTTTGGAGGCCAACAGCAGTATTTAACAACTGTACAGAAGTGAAAGGTCCTATAGGGATGCATACAGAGATGCAGGATACTTGGCTTATTCAGATACTACAGACAAACTGTCTTGTCAACTATCTTTGTACTTTTAAGTTCTTCAGGCTTCTGCTGTAGTGCTTGCTTAGTGAGCTTGAGTGCTGTGTAGGAGAACTGAGGGTTTAAATCTCCTAAAAATCATTACTACATTATGCATAGATTGAAAATCTCCACTGTACTGGGTGATGCTGAGCATCAATGTAGTACTTCAGCAACAGCTTTAAATTTAAACAAGAAGATGCACTCACTAACTTGCCCTGCTCTGGCCACTAAAGGGGTCCTCAAATGTTATTATTCTATTTTTTATTCTGCTTTGAGATATGTTTACATGCCCTGAGTGCTGTCAGAGAATAATTGCCAGTCATGGACCCTTAATTGTTGTGTGATAAATGTACCTCTGAGCTGACCAAATGCCGTTATGTATTTATAAGTTAAAGATGTAGGCATTGCTTGGGAAATGACTTATTTAGGGTTGCGGAGGATGATGCAAGAGCCAGGAGTAGGATTCTGCTGTCTAGAGAAGTAAATCATGGTCAAGTAGCAGTCCTTCAAATGGCAGCAAAACTTTGGTCTTCAGTGAAGGAAATACCTTTTTCATCTTGGATTAATTGCGGAAAGAAGAAAATGTGGAGCACTGAGGGGAAAAAGATAATGTGTTAGAGTGAACCACAAGATAAAATAGTTTAACATAAGAGAAATCTGTACAGCTCTCAGCAAACAGTTGTGGGAGGGGGAGTGCTAGGAGGAGATACATAATTAAGTTAAAACAACATAACATGGATGGCTGTGAAGGGATAAAAAAAGCACAGATCTCGATGTTTGTAGATGCAGCAGCAGTGTCTGCCTGTGTTTGTCCTCGGACTGCTTGCTTTAATGCTGTAGGGATTGGCTCAAATAAATAAAAGTCTAATACCTCTTCTACTTTCTGCAGCAGTTAAATGTTCTCTGTTGATCTCACCAGCTGTATTCTTCAGTTTAACTCCTTAGTGATGATCTCATACTGCTGGTAACTGCCCACTAGCCTTATATTCACTAGGAAAAGAGATCCTTATTGATTATATGAGAATTTACCCATGGAAAGGAAACGAGCTGTATCTCCAGTGTGGGAGCTGATGCTCAGTATCATGCAGGTTACGGCTTGCTTGGACCTACTGGTGTGTGAAAATGGCAGGTTGCCTTGTCATTGCTGGAATTCATCACCTGATAGCTGGCAGATAAGGAGGGTGCCTTCTTTCCTACTGTAGACTCTTCCTTGTCACTGTGGTAATCCACGTGCTGGGACTGTTACAGCATCCTAAGCTTCTGTACTTTGAGACAGGTGAGTGTTGTGGGGTTCTGGTTTGCTCTATAAACAGTGTGCTGTGGCAGAGGGCTGTAAAGTGTCTGCAAAACTGGAAGGGAAAAGAACTCAGAAGTTCCTAACAGCATTCCCCTATGCTAAAATGATCAGCTGTTTTTCAAAATTCCATCTGCTTAACTTTTCTGACAGTCAACCCCCCTGTCCCAACCCCAATGCAGAACAAAGGCAAGCTTCTATTTTTCAAGGCTACTGATTGTTTTCAGAAGTTGTGGTTCAATACCTAGCTGGGCATGCCAAGTTGAGTCCTTGAACCTGACTTCTCCAGATGCTTCAAGTATGCAGAACTCTGCCAGACTTAAATAGAAGGTGTGGGAGCCTTTCTGCAGCACCTCCTATCTGAGGCAGCTTCTGAAAATGTTATTCTAAGGCAGGAAGCAAATCCCCTTCCTGCTCTACTCAATTATTGAACGTCCCTACTTTGCACTTAACTTCAACTTTGGGCCTGTCTGTCCAAGTGTGAGTAAATTCTTTTGAATGATGGTTTCTGAGTATCTTTGAAATGACCCTTTTTGAGGAGAAATGGAAGAAGCTGACAGCTTAGTGCCAGTTAATCAAGAAAACAGTTCTTGCTGTGTTCTGTCTACTGGGGTGAAACTTATTATGACGCCTTGAGCAGTGAATTTATTACACAAGAGCAAACCCATGTGTGCTCCACCCATGTGAGCCAATACTCAGAATTTTGTTTCAGGCAGTGCATTTTAATGGCAAAATCAGATTTACTGAAGGGGTGGCAGGCAGTCATCTAGAAGCATATGGTGTTCAGCCTATATAACTCAATGTAGAATTGGTTTTGAGGTGGCATCTGTGGAAGGAAATTTGCTGGTAATATGCAGGGTAAACCTACTTCCTTGATATGCCACTAAAAACACCCAAAAAACTTTGGATGTAATACTTCCCTGCTTGGTGTCACGGATCCATAGCCATATGAGTCAGAGTAGTGCTAGTTGGGAGGAAAACTAAAACTAAATCTAGTCCAAAAAATAAAAAAGCCATCTAGTCATGCATGGTGGGGAAATAGCTCACTAGTGGGACAGTTTCCCATTCCAGTTGAACTTTTCCTGATCTCAGACCTGGATTTGCACATCCTGATAAAGTGAAAACTCAGGTAGAAGAATAAAAAGGTAGAGGAGTATTGGCTGGCAGACAGACAGACACACATGTTCAGCCTTGAGTTCTGTTCTCAGCTCTGAAACTCAAATTCTTATGTGATATTTTTTATTCTTTTTTCTCCATCTGTAGAAAGGAGAAGCTGTTGATCTCTCTTGTGCCGTGTGTATCATTCATGCACACTTGAAATAATAATAGAAAAGGTTAACCATGAAGTAGGAAACTATTTTTCCTAACAATAAACTAAAAACCTGCAAGGGTGGCACAGCAGTGTCTGCCTGAGCCCTCTGAAAGACCAGCCTTCTCTCTAGAAGTGGAGGGCCTGGAGCTTTAGCTGGTCACGCAGTCTTGTTTACCTGATGTTGCTGGTTACTTAGGTCTGCTCTGCAGAAGGGTTGGGAAGGATGCAGCCACCTTTGACTGCTGGCATGGATCAGATACTGGAATTGAGGAGTCAAGGTATTCTCAGAAAGTACTGGGACATGAGAGGCTGCATTAGATGAGGTGGTAGCACTTACATTTTTGAGTGTAGTCCCTCAGAGCAGGGATGGGTAGCGCAGCTTTACAGAGGAATGAGCTCAGGGTTTTGTCCCTGGTGACTTTAAACACTCGCATGCTCTGGTAAGTTCTGGAGGTGGTCAGACTGCAAAGCAGGATTGGTTCTGAAAAGCTATTTCTCTATATTTACACTTGTCTGTGGTCTTTCCAAAGCATGCATCATGCTTATTTTTGAGTAACTTGATGGAGTTTAGTCATGAGAATTGGATGTCTTGCTCTGGACTGCTATAAATACTAGGATGGCTCTGAAGAGAAGAGTGAGACAACATTTTGGTGTTTACTGAGGTGCAGGCAAGAATATGCATCAAAAAATTGTGACTGGCAACTGAGAGCACAATTCGGTGTGAGATGTTTGAATAATTATTCTAGGTAACTCATCAATACTTTTCTTGCTTTTTGTTTTCAGTCCTGTTAGTGAATACATTAATTCAATGGAAAGTGGCTCAGTAATTTTCTTAAGCTTTCTTATATAGATGGGTAAACAGGACAGTTAAGTTGCTGATGGTTGCTTCCTGTGTGACCTTCAAGCTTGTCACAACTCCTAAACTGGTGCTGGTATCTTTATAGTACATAACTGCTTTTCTTTCCTTCAAGACACAGTACAGGAAGAAAAAGCCCTGAGTGTGAAATCTAACAGTGTCTCTGATTGTTCTTTGCCACATTAGATGCTTCCAAAGCTCTGGCAGGCCCTGCTATGACCAAATGGAAGTGAGATGTTGTTTCAGTCCTGGTCAGTAGCTTCTTGCAGCTCAGCATAACATGCTTTTGGAAGCATCTTGGAAGCAGACGTTATGCAAGCTCCTCAAGCTGGGTCTTGCTGACTGGAAGCAAACTTGCCAGCTTCTGCCACTTTTCTTCAAGTCTTGTGACTTGTGTGGCTTTTCTAAGAGCTCTGGACCCAGCAATTATGCTAATAGAGTGCTGTAGTGTTTGTATTGAAAACATCCATTTCTAATATGGATGTTTGAGGGTACTTTTTTCCTTTTCTTTATCAGGTGCTGTTTCCCTAAGTGCTCCTGGAGACGAATACAAAGAATTCAAAAACTTCCAAGACCTGCATTGTCAACTCTTCCCTTCCTAAAAATCAGGGCTTAGTCCTAAAACTATAAGTTCTGCTAAAATACTTGTGTTGCAGTCACAATGAGCAATAAATTATACAGAATGAGGTCTGGAATAAACTCAGTTCCTCGCTTATGACTGAAATGGGAATTGAACTTCAGTCTCTATGGGTAAAAATACTACTTTAATAATGCATTGCCTCAACAGTCCCCTTTCCTGTTTTTAATGGCTTCTGGCTGCATTGTTGCAGCTGCATTGAAGGCTGAAGAGTTAATGCTGCCACAAGAAACATGAGAATTGCTAGGATCCTGTCTATGCTAGGATGTCATTTTGTGACTGAAGCAGTCTTGATGGGGTGCCTGAGAGAGGACAGAGCCCATATTAAAGTGATACTGCTGTGGATTTTGGCTGAAGAGCCAGGCAGTGTTGCTGTAATGTTGCATAAAAGCTGAACATAAACGACAGCCGTATTTCAGAGTAGTTTTTCAGCTGCATTTAGACCCTTTCTCAAAGCTTCAATAGACAAAAGTCTACAGAGATGCTGAGTAGTTGGTTCTCAACATCTGCAAATGTTTTTACAGCAGAGCTGACTTACCCTGGAGAGCACTAGGGAAAACTATTTTTGCCTTTTTTTTTTTTTTTTTTGAGAATGGGGATACAGGGATGGGGGAGGCTGTGGTGTTTCTTTAGAACAAGGAAAGAGGTCCCTAAAGGCAAAAATCTGGAAGTCTTTATTCCGTTCCTCCCCTTTGCCATCCTGCCACACTTGAATGCATAAAGGCAGAGTAAGTCGTGTAGGACTTGGGACTGACAGCAAATTCACAGGCTGTTTGAGCTCTTAGAGCTCTTCCTCATCCAAGTAATTGTAAACCTCTACGAACAGGGGCTTATAATGAAAATAGCTGTCCATTTCCACCTGCCTGCCAGCACAGGAACAGGGGAATACACCTGGTGACCTGTTTGTTCAGAATGAAGCCAGTAAACCCCGAATCTTTAACCCTCACAGTTTTTATGCTGATCTTTAGCTCCACTGATTTGCTTATTATTTACTCTTGCGTTGCTCTCAGTCTAGATGGGGCCCCTTGATTCTCACACACATGTTGGGTTTTCTGTCTTTCTGGCTGCTGTGATCTCTTGAGTAATCTCTGGCTATTTCTTAAGCTGATTGTGCTTTTACTTTTAATAGAAGCTCCTCTATGAATAGCTGGGAGTTGCCTGAGCATGGTGGTGGCCTTGAGAGGAGATGTGACGCAGTGGGGTTATAGCTAGAGGTAAGGAGGAGGCTGGTACGTACCGAAATGCAGAATACCCTGAGGGGCTGGTGCGTGACTTGTGTCACTGCAGAGCTGACGCTGCAGCTCCATTGCTGAAACCCAGGTCACCTCTTCTACATCAGCACAGCTCCCAGCAAAGATCTCCCCTCTGGGCTGTGCTACTTTATGTTCCTGTTCCCAGGCATTACTCTATTTATGCCTGTTCATACAAACTACTTGGCACCCCAAACTCATCTTAGAGAGAGATCTGCTTCCTGAATTACTTTGTATGGGCTATTGAAAGAATGATATTTAAAGGATACTTGCTGCAAAAGAACAAGTGAGGCACTGCATTGGCACTTGATATTTTGCCATATTCTGTCTGGACAAAGTTGAATTCAAACTGGATACCTGGACAGGCAAAAACAAATGTTATTAGAAATCAGTGTATTTGTTTGAAGGGATTGGTGGGGGAGACGTCAGAAGAAGGAATTTAGCTAAACCCTTTGCTTGTGGAAAATAGGGAAGGGAATGGGAGAACAGAAAGAAGACTCTGGTCTGTTTGTCCAGGTCACTATGCCCCAATTTTGCTATAGATTCAGAGTGCTCATTAATAGGTAACACCAGTTTTAACCCTCTTCTGCTTTTTGAATTTAAGCCCTAAAAGTTTTCCTTGAAGACTTGGACTCCTTAAAAATTCTATGGGTGTGTATATGCCTATAAACCTGCCTTTCTGTCACCTTCTGTGGTTGCTGAACAAATTTGGCCAGAGAAAAATGTTACCTGGGATGTGAGAAGTGCAACATTAGTTGGTCAAAAGGACTTGGCAGATGCAGTGGAACCAGCCAAGAAGTCAAAAGCTCGTTTCTTCTGGGACTGTTGATCCAACTTGTGTTCTGGTTTAGCCTGAAATCAGCTGTCCTGTGTGGTTTTTGAAGTAGAGTTTAATGGCTCTGACTTTGCTCTGCTCTAGAGGTGTTAGCAGTCAGTCTGCTGGTTTTTCTTCAGGAGCTTGTGAAGCTGAGCCTCTGCACTGTATTTCCAGCCTAATTATAGCTGAAACTGCAGAGGTGCAGTGCATCGCAAGGAGCTTGGCACTGTTCCTGCATACTTCTCCAGGCAGAGCAGAGATGTAAACTGGCATCTGAAATTCCCTCTGCAAGACAACCATGCACCTTGGGCAGTTTGGTCAGGATGCCCAAGTGCAGCGTAACTCCTTTACCTCTCAGAGCTGTCCTTCCTGCCTGGCCTGTTGGAAGGGAAGCAGCCTGCCTCCCTGTCCGCAACACACTCTGCCTCTTATTTCTGTCCCAAGATAAATTATCAGGGTAATGCATTCAGATTTATGAGCCCACCACCCATGTTTGGCCACTAATAGCACATCATTGCTTGAGGTACCACCCCATTTCCTTACACAACTTGCAGCTTGGGTTTATATTAGTGGGCTCATCAAAGTGAATTTTGCATTTTCCGATGAACTCTTTTAAGCTGTCTGTGCCCTTTATGGCATCCAGGCTCTGTGGAGGCTGTCTCCTCTTCTGGCACACAGTGCTGTCGGAGTGGAGGAATTGTCATACTGCAGTGATGAAATGTGCCTTGAGCTACGTTTGTTCTTCGCTGAGGTCTTGCAGCAAATACCAGGACTCCAGAGGTGGTGGAGTTGTGACAGAAAATCTAAGATGATACTTACCATGAGTGTGTGATATCTTGGGAGTCTGCCATTTCATTGGTTTCCTCTTCTGAAGGAGAGAAGGGCAGAAAGGGAAATAAACCCCTCTTTATCCATGTGACAGATAACTTGAATATTAGTTACTGCTGGACTGCTGCACAGTCTTCCTGAACACAGAGCCTTTACTGCTGGCCAGCTTTTAGTCTGGACTCAGCTGCAGCCTGACTCCAGAGCTGGGACAGATTAAGACACTGGTGGTGGGAAATAGCAAGGTCAGCCTCTTGCTCATGGGTCTTAACATATATTAATCCCAGGGTGTTATTGAGGCTGTGCTTTCCTATCAGTCGCTCCTGTCCCAGAGCTTGTCCTTTTGTTTTCTCCCAGCTCAAGTTGCAGGTGCTGTACAGGTCATGTTTTTCACGGCTGCAACCCTTCTGTTACGGCAAAGCCAGGATTTGTCAGTAGATTTGTTTGTGCCAAAGCCGAGCAATGTTACTGCAGTATTGTGACAGATCAGTGTGACTTGAGGAAGAGACAAACAAAGATGCTGGGTCACGGGTTTAGCTTTATGGCCATGAAAAAATCTGTTTCTTTGCTACTGCCATCATGACTGGACTAATTTGATGCTCCAGGGCACTGTTGATGCCTGGTATTGTCCTCTTGGAGACTGTCTGAAAGTTGCAGGGAAATTCTAGAGTTAATATCTATGTGACATTTTTTGCAGGAGTGTATCTGCTTCAGAGGGAGCAAAAGGAAGATTTGCCTTCATGCTATGATGGTGAAAAGTCAGCAAGGCAGACAGAAGGCTCTGGTTTGCAGCTCCTGGGGTGGAGAATACATCATACAAGTGCAGTATTTCTTACAGCTGTGGCTTCAGGGGCCTGTGGTTGCTTTTCCCCTAAATCCCAGTATTGCTACCCAGGTCTGGTGTTATGTTTGATTTTTAAATGAGTGAAACCAGCCTTGTTTGTTTTCTCCTGAATTTATAATTCTTGAAATCAAAGCTGCGTTTTCCACAAATGTGTAATCCTTCCTATCACATCCATTTAGGCTGTATCAGGCTGCTTATTCCTTTGAGTTCCTGATATGTAGGATCAGTGCCGTGTTATTCTTTACCTTAAATATCCCAAAGCAGCAAACAAGATCCAGGAATTCATTTCCTATTACTCAGAAGATCCTAGAGGAAGCTGTATAGCAGCAGTGCTGCAGTTTTCTGCTCTCCCCAGACTTTCCTTCCCCAGCGCTGCAGCCCAGAGTCAATGCGGTGTTTGCTATAATGGGCAGTGACTTTTTGAGATCAGGCACTGCACTGTAGGCTGTACCACTCTAAATAATCCTTCACAGCAAAATGCACATTTCTTAACAAGAAAATCCCTTTACCTGCAAAAATACAAAGGGGGAATTGGCTCAGGAGTGCACGTGAGGTGCCCTGTTTTCCTCTCCCGTCTGTGTTGTACGTCCTCATGTATTCTGGGCTGACCCATCTGCCGGAGGATAGCAGGGAGGGAGCTGGCAGATAAGTCAACCCTCGAAATGGAGGAGGGGAAGGATATTTCTGGTTTATTCTCTCGCAGCAGAGATGAACTGAAGCAAATGATATATTGAGTGAGACTGTCCGTTCTACATTCCAGGAGTACCTCCTGTTTCTCCTGCAAACTCTTGACCTACAGCTGTAGACACTTAAGATCTCTCAGCCTGAGCAGCTTGGAGCTGATGCACATCAGTGAGGGATGCAGGAACTGTGTGGACCTCTAACTGATTTGTTTCCATGGAAACAAGTAGATTTCGCTGTGTTTGTAGGGAGATAGGAGGGGAATTATCCCCCTGGGCCTGGTTCTGGCTCTCAGATTGGATTGGTTGCTGCACTGCAATTGTAGAGCAGCAGCCCATGAAGGGATTATCTATCTTAGTGACCACAACCTGGGAGAGGAGCACGTGGATCCAGTCTGCTCCCGTTCTAGGCATCCTCAGCAGGGATGACACAAGGCACTGTTGTCATGTGCCAGGATTCCCAGGGTCACAGCCCTCCATGGCACTTTGAAGCAAAGAATTTAGCCTTGGTCACTGATAGCCAAGAAGGAAGCCAGCATTGCAGTACAGGCAGCTATGACTCTGTCCTGTCCAGTTTTCTCAGTTGGGATGGCTGAGGTGATGAACTGTGCTCATGCTTCAGCACACTTTCTTCTAGGCAGGTGACGAGAACAGTTTGTAGTGTCTGCAAGGGCTGGGGAAGCTGAGATCCTTCAGACAGGCTTCAAGTACTGATTAAATTATTGTGTGTCCTGTTGTATCTGGTGTCCTGCTTTCAGAAAGTCCCAGCACCTGAGATCCTCTGACTGTGGGTGATGATCTAAAAACCTTTTTCTAAAATGATAGTTAATCTCATAATACCAGCAAGGGAGTCAAAGCATGAATATAAACATTGATCGACAGGTTCAAATAAAACCAGTATTTATTAAAATCCATGTATTGCTATTGGTCTCTAGTAGTGAGTCTGTGTGAATGGACCTTGTGTCCTTGTGCAAGATCCTAGTGCTAATCCTTCGGGAGGGGCTGACCCAACTCCTCTGTTTCAGACTCTCATGTTCTAAAAATACTTGCCAAGCTGAGCCCTAGCAAAGGCTCTGAAAGGGAAAGCTTAGATTTCTAGATAAAAGGAAAGCAGACCATAGAAAACTGGCAAGAATGGTAATGCCTGTGTGTATTTGAGCCTCTTGCCAAGCTATTCCCCATCTCTTCTCTTCCCCTCCTACAAATGTGGTACAGGAACTTTGTAACCTTCTCTAATGGAGAGAAATTCCATTTGCTTGGCTTCTATCTCCCCTCACTGTATATATGGACCAATATGTGTTATGTAAACTGAGGTAGGGATGGAGTGCAGCTCTATCAGGTGTTCTTGCTTTGTGCTTGTAATACAGCCAAGTGAGTTGAGTGGATGTGGTAGCCCTTGGTTATGGGATTGCAGAAGTGCTTCAGAAGAAGGTAGCAACATCCCTCCCCTACTTTCAGGTCATCTAAAAATATATACAGTGCCCCTCAAAAGTCAGGCCAGATCCTGCTGTAGGGTCTACCAAGCATAAAGCTGGGATATGCTGGCTTGCTTGAAATGACTGTAGATGTAGAGCTGCAGAAATCCTTGGGGCAAAATCAAAGCTGTCCCAGCTTGCTCTGCAGGCTGGCAGGCCCCCAGGCCATTGAATAGAAGTGTAATATCTGAAGAGTAAGAATGCTTCTGACCTCCTTGGGTGTCTCTTGCCCCGTGGAAGCAGTACAGCCATGAGGCTCTGTAGTTCTGCGTCAGATTAACTTGTGCACAGAGGCTCCGGTGCAGCCGTGACTTGGCATAATGCACACAGCTGTCTTCCAGGTTTTGATGTACCCTGAAGCTAATGGAGTATGAGACAGAAAAATCAGTCCAAAGGATTCAAATCAAAGTAAACAATAGAAGCACTTTTTTTCTCACTCCACTGCTTCCAGAGACCTGCACAGAAGTATGTGCAGGAGAGGGGCTGTGTGAGATACAAAATGGGAAGATGTGGAAAGAGTGAATGAGAAAGGCACAGACTGCAGTGACTTCTGGGAACCAGCCTGTGCAGCCAGAGATAGGCCAGAAAAGCACATTTAGTGCACCCTGGAAGAGGTAGGGGAGGGAGCTGTTTCTAAGCAAGCATTCATGTAAATTATGATGTACTTTCCTTTTTGCTTTAGCAGTGTTTATAAAGGTGCTGTAGGCTGAAGTGTGAACACAGCCAATGCAGAGTCAGTGATGCGAGAGAATATCGCGCAGGGCCTGTCCCCTCTGTAGCTGTCTGAGCCCTCAGCCCACTCTTGACTCAACAAATGTGAGGGGACACATCCTTGATGTTGAATTATCCAGGAGTTGGTCCAGCTTATGCTAGCATTTGTGCTTTGCCCTGCTCGGATAGCACACATCAAGTTTTTAAGACAGATTCTGAAAACTCACATTATGTACAGAAAACTCCCAAGCTTCAAAAGAGGTCTGCTTGGCCCTTCTTGGTCACTCGTCTGGAGAACTGTACTGGGGAGAAATGGCTCGATGTTGGAGATGTAACAAATCAATCAGAACTGTTCCCGCTCAGCACAATAGTGCTAAACCTCCCTTTGCACTACTGTAAGGAGGAACTCAAGGTACAAGGCAGTGGGAAGCCTTCTCTTCAATTGTTGTTTTCTGTTAACATGTATATTATGATGACACTCATGAGCTATTGCCTGTCTGTATTTTTCACAATTGTATTCTTGAATAAGAAGTCATTGTACACAATAATATTACCAGTATGCTGGAATGTGGTGTACTTACAATAGATCTTTATTTCTATATGTATCCATTGTGTGACCAGTACCAGTTACACCCTAAGAAATGATATTATACCAAGTGCCTATGGAATTGCTCACTTCACTGTGGATCAAGTCTAGGTGCACTTTGTGCTGCGGAGATTGGCAGATACATAACATGCATCCCTGGCTTAAACTTCTCCAAGTCTAGAACTGCTCACCTTAGTGGAACAAAAAAATGTGCCTACCTAGGAATGAGACTTAGCATGTGATTGAATCTGTAGGACTGGTGTCCCAAGTTCACATGATGCACCATGAAAGGAAGATGGAAGCTAAGGGCAGAGAGAAAAACAGTTAGAATAGCACATTGGGTGTTTGTTCATAACGCACCTTCTTTTAAATGCTGACTATTCATGTTGGCCTGTCTGGCTTTTTTGTTTGAGAAGCACTTTGATTCAGGGAAGGTAAGAGCTCATAGAGGCCACAGAGTCAGCAGGAAAGGAAAGTCTAAATCTGTAACGCAGCCCTACTGAGTAGCAGAGGAAAAAAACAGATTTATCCTTGCTCTTGCCCCACGTCTGAGTTTTAGAACTGGTAATGAATGTTCATCTGTGTCACTTGAAGGATCAGACCAGGAAGATGCGCTCAAGGGCAGTCCTGCATCAGGCTTCTGCCTCGTGGGTGGGCTACATGATGGCTATTACAAAGTTAGTGTCTGAGGAGTGAAAAGCTGCTGCTGTTTCTGAAGGGTTTGTTTTAGCAGTCAATAAAATTAATAGTAAATATTTTTAGCCATGCAGTTTTTTTGTGGCTGATGTGTTGCAGAGGTGTCAGCCTGTGCTTTAAGGAATCATTTGAGACACATGCCAGAGTAAGAACGTGTTTGAAAACATAGCCCTTGTGCTGTGTGATGAAGTGCTGTTCAGAAGGGTTTAAGCTTTTGTAGAATGCAGCCTGTATGATGAAGATGTGAATGTTGCCCGTCAGTGCAGTGATCAGAAGTCATACATCAAAGTACTGATATCCCTACATTGTCTTGGAACTCTTGGGATGTGTTGTGCCATGATGAGATAACGAAGAACTGTTGGTCTGTGTGTGTGTGTATGATGAACGATCGGCTATAAAAGACGTGACAGATGAAATGAGGGTAGTTCTAAGCTTAAGCAGGAGCAGGTTTAGACTGTGTGACTGGATAGTAAAATCCATAGGGGCAGGAGCTGTGTTTCTTGCTGTGTATTGGCCTGGTGCATTGTGCAGTGCAGTTCTGATTGAAATGCTCTCCCTGGGCACCACTAGAGCACAGGAAATAATGAATACTGGATTTATACAACCCTGTGAAATTGTGAAGGCTGTGAGGATCTTAATTTTCTGAAACTAATATAATCCAAACGGAGGATTAATCATGTCCCTTAATAGCCTATTTGTCTATAGATACTTAATAAGAAATCAAATTGAAATTAAATGATCAGATGGTAGTGTTCTGTCTTCTGTTCTTTGGAGCTACTTTTATGTCTTCGTAAGCTCCTGTTTTGGCTTTTTAGTTGAGGCTTTGCTTTCTCTAGTGCATTTTAATCCAAGAATCTCCAAGGACTGACAAACAATAAACTGCAAGGATGCTGTGTTGGTATAGCTAGACTAGATTTGTATTTCAAAGCCCTCTATAACCAGCTTTTCAAGCCTTACAGCATCCCTGGAGGGATGGAAAGTAAGTGGTGGTAGAAGCATTTGGTCTGTCTCTCTTAGAACAAGAGACAGTACCATGGGCTCAGTTCTGTTGTTGACTGCCAATGACTTTCATTGCAGCTTCAGCAAAGACTGAAATCATGCATGAAAAAGCTTTGACTCGCAGTCCTTTCAGAAATACAGACTACCAATGGATGGAGAAGGTGCAAAACTACTTTAATTCTACAGTGTAAAGAGTAACCTGTTCACAAGGCTTGATAAACCAGGGGCAAAATTAATTTTATAGTCCAGGGGTCCTAGCTGCCTGTCCTGTAAGCTGACAAATGTTCTTGGCTTTCCTTTATGTGTGTATTTTCTATGTGTCTTTCTGTTCTGAAATTGAGTCCTTGCTGGGTTGAGAGCTGGACTCATAAGAATGCGTTTGTAGCACCAGTAAAGATTGCAGTAAACCTTCTTGCCTGGCCATATAAAGTTTTCTAAAACGTATGAACAAAGTTTCTGTTGGGTCTCTCTCTGAACATCTGCATTAATACAGGCGCTCTTGATGTGCTTGTAGGTTAAATTAAATTTCTTGGTCAGTACTACATAGTCATCTCTTGACAAACCTCAGGGGAACTCTATTAAAGTGAGGAACTGCAAAGACTCTGGACGGTGTCTTTGTGCAACACAAAGGAGATGCCTGACAGAGGTGCTTTTCCACTCAAATTTAATGGAAAGAGGGACTGCACAATGCTCATGCTTGCAGTGGAAGAATGTTTATTGAGAAGCACTTGCCACCTGAGCAGATGTGTAGGGTTGCCATTAGTATATTTACTGCCTAACAGGGAAGGAAGGTTTGATTGCCACTACTGAATGTCATGGCTACAAGATCATAGGCAGGTCACCCACAAATGCTGTATTGCTGGAATTAAATGCCACTGTCTGTTACAGGGAAACCCTAAGCTTTAAAGCACAACATAAGAGTGGTGAGCTGACCACTTCTAGCAAAGCGTGAAGGACAGACTTGCTCATGCGATTACTCTTCTATTGTATTTATTGTGTTTGAAAGCATTTATTCTAACAAAGCAGGTGAAACAGGCACAACACGCCCATGATGATCACTGCAATGCTGGAAGACTAGTTCCTCCTCCAAAGATCTAATTATCTGTTAGCAAGAAAACATCAGATCAAGATCAAGTGCTTGACCAAAGGAGTAAACAAGTGGTTTTTTTAACTAGCAAATTGTGTGTTCTTTAAGAACAAATAAACCAGCTGATGCAAGTCTCTTCTTTTAATGGAGATATTTAATGGAGTCATGCTTTCTTCATTGTAGTAGTAATGAATAAACACAAGGAACTTATCTGAAAGTCAACATGTGCCCCTTTAGGAACTTTTCATATGGTTATATGTTGTATTTTTTTTTACTGCATCTATCAATGATTTCTTCCTTTTCCATGCAATATATGTTGAATTATACAAGCTGTTTGTAAATCTTGTGTGTCCTATAAATAGTCTAGAGGGAAATGTCTTTGGTCCATGTTGTCTTTAACTTGTAATCCTCTGGACTGTGCAAGTCGTTAAATGAACTCTGAAACTTGTTGATAAAGCAAACATGCTTTTTGTCATGAAGAGCACCTTTTTGTTCTGTTTTTCATACAGTGTTTGACTTTTAATTTAAAAACTAGTAGGGAAACCCCAAGTCCCCAGTGCCCTGGTTATAAATGTGTTGTTGGATGACATAAAAATTGTCTTTATGTTTCCAGTGTGTTTGGATTTTGTTTGAGTGTTGCTCTGCAGTGACTGCTAGATTGTTTTTCATCCCTCAAATATTACTTTTATTACGATACTAATGCAGCTTTCCACCCAAATCTGTACTTTAATGCAGCTCTGCATACTAAAATAGAAATAAGACTGGAAGGGATGATGTGATTGGGTTTGCCCTGAAGTAGCTAGTCGAGAACATACGTATAAGCACTTCAGAAGTGAGCAGTGCAAAATATAACAATAAATGCCTTTTCAGGTCACTTCCTTGCCTGAACTTTTTTCAGTGTGAGGCCCATCATGATTTGCATCCTTGGTTCTTTTTGTTGCCTTTACTAGAAGAGGAGGTCTATCACTGCTCAGACCAAGAATTTACCTAGCTCAATATCCTCTCTGTGACAGTTAATAGAAAATAAGTGTGAAATAAGTCTTCCAATAACTGATATGTTGGGAAACGTAGTTGATCTGGTTCTAGTTTTCCAACTCTTATTAACATACTTGGAATTGCATTGCTAGAACTAATACCTCAATATCTTTATAGGGAATTTTGAGTCAATACTGAAGCAAAAAAAGATACAAGCAAATTAAGTATTTATATTCCCTGAACACAGCTTCTCTGTCTGTTTTAGCTGCTGTTTTGTTGGGTTTTCTGGATGAAGCCTAGCCTGAAGAAGTGGCACACTGATTTTCCTGCTTAAAAGCATAGGAAGTCAAATGTTGTCATGCCACATCTGCATGTTACAAAGCAACAAAAAGTATAAGATTCAAAGTGAAGGAGGAAATCGGGATTGGTGCCATCAACATAATTGAATAAAATTCCAGGCACAGTCTTGCATGGTGATATGTGTAATGAGGCTACTTTTGATGTCATGCTAGAGGCTGCCTTGTCTTACAAGTGCAATCCCTGCTGCCCTCCTTGTCCCAGCACTCGGTGCCTTAGAGCAGGTTATCTCTGAAAACTTATTCCATCTTTCTGTTTCCTCACCTTGAGCCTTCCTACCGTACATCTCTTGTGCTGGAATTGAATAACCCATTTTATCTCATCCTTCTACTCTTGTCTGCCCAAATCATCTGACGTGTGGTTGTTCTTATCTCACATATCGTTTCCCTAGTTCTGACTTAATTTCCTGGCGTTGTGGTGCTCTTTCTGGAGCAATAGAGCTGTGTGTGTAGATGTTTCACCTGGCTGCTGCGTGGATTCAGATTGTGCTGGGCATGCTGCCTAAGGGACACATGCTCTGTTGTTTTAGTTTATATACAGAAGCTATTTATGATGCTTACTGCAAGAGGGCAGGCGATCCTCCCATGTGCTGCCTTCTGCTTGGTGCCCTACAGAATTTACTAATCTGTCCTTTTTTTAGTGTCTATCACTTGAAAGGTTTAGCTGGAGCTGGGGGAGGAAGGGGTTTGTCCAAGAGATTGTAGAGAAAAAGGAAGTGGAAGAAAAGGAGGAACTAATACAGATACAAAGGAGTGTTGCTGCATTGGTTGTGGTTTACTGTAGAGTTTTTTGTCTGTAATTGCTGATAGGAGTCAAGTGTAGAGAAAACTTAAAAGCTGAACTTCATGTACCTGCCAGTGGTTTGTGAATAAGAACATACACGTGTTCATTTTTCTGATAGTAGGGATCAGATTGCACATATTTTTACTCAGAATTAAAGCACCACTAAGACTGATTTAGGTGTTTAAATTTGGCTAATGGGTTTGTCATCTTGTCCTCTATCAGGACTGAGAGTGTTTTCTTTGGAATAGCCCAGGAGCTAGTTAAGGTAATAAATTGGATCATTTCTTATAATGCTGGGATCCAGATGCCACATAGGTTTTCCATCTGTCTTTGTCCTGAGTTTTTACCTTAGTAGCTGTGACAGGGACAGCAGAGAAGTCAGGATTTTGACCAAAGCAGAAAGCTTGTAGCACAACATGGATGGAATCTTAATTCATAGAGCGCTCATGCTTATAAATGCAAGTGATGCTTTTCTTACAGAGAAACAGGATTTAATACTACAAGCTGGTGATCAATAACTAGAATATTGTCCCCTGTGCTGGAAATGGAATCTATAGTAATAGGATGCTTTTCTTGGGTACAATAAGTTCAAAAGAAGTCAGTGCAGCTCAGGTGGATTTGTTATGCTAAAAACTGATGTTAGGGTAGGTCTTTATTCCATATTGACCACCGACGTATATAGGAATGGAACTGAGACAGCAGAAAGCTGCTAGAATGATGCAATACCTCAAAGATTCCAGGGTTATTCCCAATGGAATGGAAAAATTAGAGCTGTATTACTTGGAAAAACAAATGAAAGACAAACCCTTGTTAACTCTTTCTCATTGTTTCAGACTCTTTTAGAAGTATAGTGCGTTACAGTCTTATTTTAACTGGTAGAGGTGTAGCAGAGGCCCCATTACTCCAGGCTTAACTTACAGGAAATATTTTTAATTAAGCTGTTAGAGATTGTATGATGCCTCCATACCCTCCCTTCACTCGAAACTACTCAGCAGTTTTTCATGTTCTCAAATTATCTTGACAGCCCCGCAGATGGAGGAATTACTTTTATGGCTGAGGAAAGGGAAATACAGAGAAGCAGAAAAACTTTCATAGGATTATGCAGGAAATCAGTGACCAAACCAGGAGCTGAAAAAAAAGCTGCTCAACTCTTTGTCTGATATGTTGAAACAAAAACTCATTACTCATCTTCACTTCCTTTCTCAGTGTTATTATCATGCAGGACTAAGAGTAAAAAGTTTAAAACAGAGCCCTGGGTTTCTTGTTCACCAGGGTGTGTTAGGCACCACAAAATTACCCAAATTATTCATTGCCACAGCTATTGAGGGAAGGAGAAGTGTGTGCCAGAATCCCAGCAAAGTAGGTAGGGTGTTTTTTGATAAAGAAAAATGTATTTGTGCTGTAGGGACCATGTTTTGAAGCAATGCTAGGAAGGAATGCAATGGGCAAGGAAGCAGTTGATTGTACTTTCAGAAATGCTCAGTGGCTCCTGAAGAGCCACGTGAACAGCTGAGTATTTGAAAACCAGGCCACAAACTAGCAAGGTCATCAGCAGATGTGGTGAGCATGTCTAGCTTTGCTCAAAGCACTTGGAATTGGAAAGAGAAAAAGCAAAGGAGAACTTGTGGGCTGTGGCTGCTAAATCAGCATTTGGAGAAGCATAAGGAAAGGCTTCCTTCCTTTGAAATGATTTGAAGTACACAAAAATTCAGGGTTCTTGTGAATGTAGAAGGAAGCTGCTCCCGCTTTTGCCTTGGTGATATGAATGCTTTGAGTAGTTAGCCAGGAGGAACCCTGAGTGGAGAGAAGACTTCGGCTGCTCTATTATTCTTTCAGAATCATATGGTGTTCGCATGCTGGAACAATGTGGTGTCTTCTCAAGCCCTGAAGTGCAGGGTGTGAGTGATTTTTATTATTGTTTGGATAATTGTATTTTGTCAAAAGGAGGTGTGCTGGTTTTCAGGTGCTGCTTCTACTTCTCTTTTCTTTCTGATGAAAGAGATTATTTCTTTCCAAATGGGGTTGGTAATTAGCTTGGAACTTCAGCTGAAGGAGCTGTAGCTGTTACAGGATTAGAGAGGATGTGCTGTGAGTATAGCCTTCTTCAAAACAGCAAGTTCTTATCCTCCTTGAGGAGGAACACTTGGTTTTTAGTACCTTAAACTTCTTTGTGGCTGAGAATCCCTGTTAGAATCCTGGTATGCTTATAGAAGCAGAAAATCTGTGAAAAAGGAAGGAAGCAATCATTCACTCATCTGAAACTTCCTGTTTCATTTCAGGGACTTTCTGCCACGTGGATCTGGCATTGTAACCAGACGCCCACTGGTCCTGCAGCTGGTGAACTCCACCACAGGTATGTGAGCTGCCTTCCCTGTGTGTCCAGCTGGATCGCTGCCTTCGTCAAGAAGGGTCTTGTTTGATCAGTGGCACTGCTCAGCATGGAAAAAAATAAATAAGAATTTTTCTGAGTAAAAATGTCCTGCATCTGGTTTTCAGTTTTACCTATTTGATATCTGCATTCAGTGTTCAGAAGCAAAATGCTTCTTGGGTTTCTTTTGTTTAATTTATTAGGCAAGGCTCCCTGCATGCACTTCTCACAATTTTCCTTTGCCTATGCAACTGTGACTCTGAGTGGATAAGACTTAAAAGTCAGATGAACCTGCTGATCATGTACTGAAGTAAGGGGATGAGGCAGTTTAATGTACTAAAAACTCAAGAGAGCAATGGTATCTGGAGAAGAAAGACTACAGAGTTCTCTGGTTGATCTTTTGGGCAGTTCACTGGTTTTGCTACTTACTTATGGGATATTTTCATTACTATTCCCCTTAATATAAGTTAAGATCTCATCCAGGATTTGACAAGTGAATGTTTCAAGGTCTTCTTCCACTCTTGTCAGGTGAACTTCCTCTATCCACAGCAGTCCTCTTGTCTTGCAGTAAGGAGACAATTTGACTTTTAGGAAGCTTTTAAAATTGAAACAGAGGGTGCTTGGATTGGTTAGCATAGTCAAGGATGACACACAAACCCAGCCACCAGGCAACTCAAAACCACGTCAAGAGAAGGCAGGGTGTTTGGCTCTCAAGGCTGTTCTCATTATGTAGTGAGACTGTTACTTACTCCCAGCACTTTTTTAGCTGGTCCAGGTTCTCCTGAGGGAGCTCCTGGTGTAACTGTGGAAATCACTACTGCAGGCAGGTGTGTGCTAAGTTTGCTTAGTATCAGCAGAAAAGGTGCTGGTTATTACTTGGGTGAAGACAAGCGAAGATGACACCTCTGCTGAGACAAAACCTGGATTGTGAAGATGTTGGGCTCTACTGAATTCTCTCAGACATTGATGTGACTGCAGTAACTTCTATGAAAACCTGGTGGGAAAGGCCGTTGCCAGACTTCATCCTTTCAACTGTTTATTTGTTTTGTTTTGCTTTAAGATATGATGTTTTCTTTACGTTTTAAGTATTTCTTTGATTCGAGGGGCTATTTCTGGCTCTCTGCTTCTGTTCAAATAGAATATGGCGAGTTCCTGCACTGCAAAGGAAAGAAATTCACTGATTTTGAGGAAATCCGTTTGGAGATTGAGGCTGAAACGGATCGTGTTACTGGCTCCAATAAAGGAATTTCCCCTGTGCCCATCAATCTTCGGGTCTACTCTCCCCATGGTGAGTCCTAATGCAGCATCTGGGAGATAGGTGAGGCACGTTACTGCAGTAAAACAGAAGGAGCAGAGATGAAATGGGGAGTGTGCTTGGTTTTGGGCCACACTGTATCAAACTGCCAGCCTTAGCTAAAATGGGTTTGTCTGCCAGCTGAAGTAGCTGACTGGTAGCAGAACTTTGAAACAACTGAGGTCTGTGCAGAAACTTGTTCCTGAGGCTGTTCCTTTACATCAGTGTGGGCATTACAGTGAAGACTTGCTGTCTCTCCCCATATTCTGATACTGCTTTACTGGGCAAATAAATAGAACACAAAATTATGGGGAGAGTGGCTTTCTTGGGCATTTGCCTTCTGTTTGCATGTAAATATATACTTTATATAGTTCTTTCATACGGCGCTGATCTCAGTGAAAGAATTCCCCTTAAACAAGGGAGCAGCATAGTGCCAAATTTGCCATCTCTTTAAATGTGAACAGCTCTGGGTATTTTTTGGAAAGCAGCAGCTCAGTGTTACATAGCATTTGGTTGGGTAGAACTTGTGCTTGATTTTTAGTTTTTCTTTTTTTCTCTCAGCAAGACAGTTAAACAATTACAGGGCTGTGTATTGTAGCCCTTCAGGAGAAGGTCCAGCTGACTTTGACAGGAGCCCCTCTTGAATAAGAGTGGTGGGGCTGAGCTCCTGAGTACCACAAACAACAAGTTGTTGTGGAACCAACTCTTCTGACTCTCCAGTCTTTATTATGAAGTGGAAGAATGTACTGTCATCCCATCCCTTTTGGTTAAGCATATGTGGAAGGACATTGAGGGCCCAGTTTCCCTGATCAGTGTGAAAACAAGTGATTTAAAGTGAAGGGAGTTGAGATCACTGACAATCACAACAGGTAACAACTAGTTCTCCCTAAGCAGTAACAAAAAGGCACCAGAAAGCTCTGTGTGTGCGTCTGTTAATGCTTGTTACATATTGGAGACATTAAAGCTACAGGTGGTACTTACAGACCAGAACGTTCCTATCTCAGCACTCCCTTGTGCTGTCTCTGTTTCCTCGATCTAGTCCTGAGCCTGACCTTGGTGGATCTACCGGGTATGACAAAAGTCCCAGTTGGGGACCAGCCCCCTGACATCGAGTTTCAGATCCGAGATATGCTCATGCAGTTTGTCACCAAAGAGAATTGCCTCATCCTGGCAGTATCCCCAGCCAACTCCGATTTGGCCAATTCTGATGCCCTGAAGATTGCAAAGGAGGTGGATCCTCAAGGTAAGTATGTCTTACTCTAGCATGATGTTACTAGACAGTGGCTTGATTTTTTTCCTTTTCCCTTCTCGTTGTGAATAGCCCAGTAGCTGTGGGCTTGTGTCTGTGGTCTTGGGTTGTATCTTGAGCAACACGTATTCTTCTCAGAGGTGTTAATGTTAACAGTTATATAATGAAATTTTTCTTATTCCCCTTCTCTTCCATTGTCCAAGCCCTATTTTCCAAGAGGTAAAGGATTGCCTTTCCTTTAGTAATCTGCATTCTGCCTGGAGAAAAGTGGGAAAATCTGCACTAAAATCCCTCTCGTGCATGTGTGTGTTTCAGCAGGATATAACTGAGAATCGAGTTTGATTATTGTCTGTTTTGCCTCTTGGACATGATAGGAATCATAATATTTGACTTCGAGAGTCCTTGAGTAGCCAAGGTGAGCAATCTGTGAACAGAGGAAAATATTACACGAGTACATTTGTGTTTTTTCCATAGGGCAGCGCACTATTGGAGTCATCACTAAGCTGGATCTTATGGATGAAGGAACTGATGCACGAGATGTATTAGAAAATAAATTGCTTCCTCTCCGTCGAGGTACGTTTCCTCATGCTTTGTCCTTTCTCTGTTGTCCCTGTATGAGGTGTCCTGGCCTCATCCCTTTCCTCTGGTGCATCCCCTTCCTGCTACAATTTGTAGTTAAACCACCTCTGTTCCAGACTGGAACTGAGAAAAGCTGAGGAACGGGGATTAGTCACACTGTTGATAGGAACTTTATAGGTATTTGTATCTTTGTATATGTATTTGTATATGTAATCCTTGCAGAAGTATAGCCTTATGCTCTTATCTTCACTGTCTCTTTCCTTACTCCTGCAAAAATGGAACTCCTGTCCAAAAGGCTCCCCTCATCTTTTATCTAGATGAGATTGCCATAGTGTGTCAGATGAAATAATTGTGGACTGTGATATGTGCTGTGTTGTAGCCATAGCGAAGTCCTAAGGACTCTAACAGAAGAGTCTCAAAGAAATGAGTCCACAGTATGCTTTGTGATTGGGGGAACAGTAATAAAGGAGCTAATTCTCAGTTGTCTGGTTGTTTTTGTCCTGTGTGCTAAAATATCTGTACCTGGGCCATTCAGATGAAATTCTCGTTTTAAACTCTTCAAATTGGTTCCTAATAATGAGTTGCTACTGGAATTCCCCTTCTGAGTCCCATTTACATTCTCATCCTTGCAGCCATCTGATCTCTAACCCCACTCTTACAGGTTACATTGGTGTAGTCAACAGAAGTCAGAAGGACATTGATGGCAAGAAGGACATTCAGGCAGCTCTGGCAGCAGAGAGAAAGTTTTTTCTCTCCCACCCAGCCTACAGACACATGGCTGATCGCATGGGAACCCCCTACCTGCAGAAAATATTGAACCAGGTACTGTCAACAGATAAGAAGTACTGCCTGCTTTGCCAAGAGAATGGCTGGGCTGGCTGTCAGGGCTCTTCTGAGGTGCAACAATACGAGAAAAGCTTAAACTTGTGGTCAACAAACTGATAAATACATTAAATTGTTTTGCTGTAGTGAGACTTGTGAGGATTGGTTAATTCTTCCCTCTCTGTTCCCTTGAAATACTCTCTTAAGTGATTAATTACTTTGTCCTTTTTCCTCCCAATTTAAACATTCATCTTTAAACCAGAGTTTTCCACAGTTGTGCTCTGTGGAAACTTTTTTATTAGAGCTTTGTCAGTGGTTTTGGCTCTTTCCATCTTGCCTTGTCACCCTTGCTGTTGAAAAAGGGCTTAAATACCACTTTGGGTGCCAATGGTGTGCTCGTCTGAAGACAGAAGAGCCTTCACCCTGGTGTAAATAACTTGTGTTGATACTTGTATGTGAAGCTGGCTGGTTGGAGACAGCAGGCTTGTATGAATGGGAGTTTTGTACTGGACTAGAAGTAAAATGAAGGTCAAGAATAAAGGGGTGCAATAGGTAGGAGCTGGGGAGGCAGGATACAACCCAGCTCGTAACTGCTATGTATTCTGGAATAGACTTTTTATTAGGATGACTCAGAAGGTCTGAACGCAGAAGAGAGGAACATTCCTCTTTATTTTGTGTTGTGGAGGTAGCAGAGTCTTCCCAGTAAAAATCTAAATGTCTATTATCATCTGAAACCTTCTTGTGCAGCAACTGACCAACCACATCCGTGACACCCTGCCAGGGCTGCGGAACAAGCTCCAAAGCCAGCTTCTCTCCATTGAGAAAGAGGTGGAGGAGTACAAGAACTTTCGCCCTGATGACCCTGCTCGCAAGACCAAAGCTTTGCTTCAGTAAGTGGCCTCGGCTGCGTGGCCCTCTCTGGAGGTGACTGCTCAGCCATCACTTGTGCTTCATGGTGTTTTGTTTTCTTTCAGGATGGTCCAGCAGTTTGCTGTGGACTTTGAGAAACGCATTGAAGGCTCTGGAGACCAAATTGATACCTATGAGCTGTCAGGAGGGGCTAGGATTAACCGCATCTTTCATGAGCGTTTCCCCTTCGAACTGGTGAAGGTACTGGTTCCCAGTTCTCCCAAGATCCACTTTGCCTTCTTCCCTGTTGTCTTGTTACCTCTTCTGTCTGTCTCCTTACTCCCCTTGGTATCTTTCATCATCTCCTTTTCCCTTTGGCTACTTTGTTTCATGTTATTTCCTTTTATTGCCTTTTTTACTTATTTTTGTCTCCTGTACTGGAGCCTTCCCATAGTACTGACATTTCCTTCAGTCCCTGTCCTTCTGGCAGAACTTAACTTTCCCTCAGTTAAGTCAAAGATATATTGCTATTTAATTCCTAGATGCTAGATCAACTGTGCAATATAATTTTACACAAGAGTAAATCAATAACTGAATGTCCTTACAGATATGTTGTGTTTAAGCTACTTTGACTGAATTTCACATAGTACAATGGTGCTAGAACTTGTACTTCCTTGATTCTGAGCACCAGACCAGACCTAAAGTTGCCCTAATAAATAAGCAAGAAGCAGGAAAGAGGGTGTAGATACACCTGGGATAACTTCTGTCTGTTCCTCATCAATGGCCTGGAGGTGGGAACAGTGTAGAAACTGTTCTGTGTCGTAACAGCTGGAGAGGATTTTTAGTGAATGATAGTTTTCTTGGGTGGCAAAGTGCTCTAAGTTGGTCAGAAGTGCTTTTTTAATGCCAGATTTGAGAGACAAATCATTCCACTCCTGGATTTTCTGCATTTTGCTCCCCTTTTTTTGCATTTGAATGTGATGAGGCCTTTTTAGTGAAATACAAGAGCCTACTCTGTATTGGATAATACATATTCATATGTGAACTGAAAAAACAGCTGCCAAGCCTTTGTGCTGTATCTTGTGAGACAAAACAGTTTGTTTTAGAAGGCAATCCAGCACTTCAGTCCTATTGCTTTATCTCAAAGAAGTTCCTTGAGAGCTGCTGGGGCTTGGGCATCTGTAAACGTGGGCCCTTGGCTGTTTGTGTTTGTCCAGGATGTCTGCATTGGCAGTAGAAGCTTTATGGCTGGGCTCTGCATCCAACACTTGAACTAATAACTCATCTGTCACAGGGTAGTGCTGGCATGGAACCTCTTTTGGGTAAAACATGCTGTTGTGTATCCTTGGGATGTGCAAATATGTGTCAAGACAGTTTCTGACAAACTTCTCTCTTGGTGCAGATGGAGTTTGATGAGAAGGAACTGCGGCGGGAGATTAGCTATGCCATCAAGAACATCCATGGTATCAGGCACGTATCACACACTAGGCAAACCGTTGGCTGCATAGCCTTGTAAATACCTCTAGACCTTCTGAACGGAGTTGAAGACTTCAGAGGTACGGTAGGTCAGCCAAAGGGGAGGGACAACCTCATTGGACCACCATATGGCTTGAATCTGGGAGCAGGGATGATCATCCAAGTCAGTTTGCTTTTGCTTTCTCTTCCCCTGTGAGAGTCACAGAAGCCTAAAAGGTAAAACTACCTTGGTGACTAGACATTTTCTCCCTCCTTCTTGTGTTTTGACATAAGAAAGGATAGAAAGAGGGATGCAAGCCCATAGTGTTCCTTCATATAGTTAAAACAAATGTTGGGTTTCACTTTCTGTCTCCATGCTCACCAGTGGTTAGTTGTTCAAAGCAATTGTTGGTATTGAGCACCTCCTGCCCTTGAGACCTAAGGGAGCATTGGAGTGCTCATCACCAGGACCCCAGTGGCCCAGGAGGCAGTTAGCAAACACAGTTGTGTTCCCCTCAGGGGAGAGTTAGCTGTCAGAAAGCTCAGCCCTGATGCCTCCAGTCACGCTGCTTCTGGGAAGATGAGCAGTACCTGGTGCCTTGCAGAGCCCTTCCTGCACACTCTGGATGTGTCCAACCTATTTATTTTTACTCCTTTGTTTTGCTCAATTGCTATCTGAGCTTGATAAAGGGAATCAAACATATTAGTGCCCTAATCATGAAGAAAACCTTTCAGAAAAGGTGCACAGCTCTGAGGTCAAATCTGCTGTACAGGGGTCACCCCTGCCACCCATAGGCCTTGTGGCTGAGGTGAAATGATGATCTGGTTGTGACTGTCCAACTTGGGATCCATTTTACCCTCAGCACCTCCTTCCTGGAAGGTGCCAAGTGCCCCCCATTTTCCATGAAGTCCAGTCAGGGTTTGTCCAGGGGACGTGACACTCCCCAGCCCCACGTGCCGGGTTTCAGTGATGGCGGTGCCTGCTCCAAGATGTGTGTGTAACGCTGTGACGTTCTCCTTGCCCCTTCTCCCCCTCCTGCTTTGTCTCATCCCCACCCTGGGTGTTTAGAACCGGTCTCTTCACACCCGACATGGCCTTTGAGACCATTGTGAAAAAGCAGGTGAAGAAGATTAAAGAACCTTGCCTGAAATGCGTGGACATGGTCATTTCGGAGTTAATCAATACCGTTAGACAGTGCACCAAGAAGGTAACCAGAGGCAGCATGGAGCTGACACCTTCCACCTGCTCGCTGGCTGCGGCACAGCATTGTGACCTGGGCAGGGACTTTGCCTGCAGCCACACTTGGTGTTTCTAACCACCTCCTCAGCATGACTAGACCTGAGCAGTACCAGCCTGGGGTGATCCAGCCAACCAGCCAAACAGGAAAGGAGCTCTGGGGGACACGGATCACAGCCCTGCTTCCTGAATGTTTTAGAGCTGAGGGAGATGTCCCTGCCACCCCTCTGTGTGTAGCACAACTCTTGATTCCTTCCAAAGCCAAGGGTATTTTTCTTTCATAGCAACATTTGACTTTCAATTTAGTTTCTGGATTTATTTTCTAAGCCAGAAATTAGGACTTAAATTTCATCCTCTCTGCTCTTCTGTAAGTGGAAGAGTTATTCCCAAACTGGCCTTTGGGTGCTGCTGTAGAGGGCTGAACTTTGGCAGCTGCTGCAGTTACAGCTGTGGGCAATGTTGCAGGGCAACACTCCTGTGGTGTTTGGCTTGGTTTCTGGTTGGATTGGTCCATATCCTGTTCTGGAAGAGCAACTCATGGCTGAGACAAAGCAAGTTAGAAGTGTCCCGCAACCTCTGGGGTCCTCCTGCTCTCTCAGAGAGAAGAGGATGAGAGGATGTCAGGTTTTGCCCTTTGGGATCCATACTGGTATCTGTTGGCTGAGGGAGGGAACCTGCCGTGATTCTGTCCTTTGGATATGGCAGCTTTTGTTTCTGAGGCTGGGGTTGAAAGGCAGCAAGATAAGATGACTTGTGCTGTTGCTCTCAGCCATGGCTCGCTGCTTCAGACAGGGGTGGGTGCTGGTGAAAAGGCACCTCAGTTAGGATGGTGGTGTGGGCACTGGAGACTGGAATCGCCACTGGCTGTTCAGGTGCAGGTAAATGGGCATTGCAGGAGGTGTCTGGAAAGCCTGACCCCGTCTCTCTGCAAGGGTGGGGAAAGGTGCCCAAGTGGTGATAGTTGCAGAAATGCCTAGTCCTTGGGGCCAAGAGCTTCTATGAAAGGGCTAAAGTGTGTGGGCACAAGGTTTACCACCCCAGGACAGGCTGGGAGAGCAAGGTGGATACAGTGAGAAATTGCTCAGGTTTCTAGAGTGCTGGAGGAGCTTCCTTTTTCTGTCCTGCTGTCCTCTCTTGGGGTGTGTGACTGTGGGGAGCACCCAGAAAGTTGCCATTAGAGCCTGGCGACAGGTAAGCACAGGCCCTCAGGCTGCCAAGTATCCAGAGTTGCCTGCTAACTGGATCAGAAGGGCCCTCCTTTTTCATGCCCTCTGAAGCTTCTCTTGGTTTGTTGTCCATTCATCAGTTGCTATTCAAAATCTCCCAGTCATTCTTCCTCTTTGCATCTTTCTCTCCATTTCCCACTTTCTTCATTGTTTCTTTTTGTTTCCTCTTTTCCTGACAATTCCAGAACAGCCCATCTGTTCCAATGGCGGTGCAGGTTCCTCAAGTGATCAGGTGGTGGGTACGGCAGGGTGGGAAATAAGGGAGGGGAGGAGACCGCAGAGACAGGGGAAATGTGACAGATTAAGGATTAATGCATTCCATTTTAGCTTAGATCCTACTGCTAGGAATCTGATGGTTGTCTTCAGTGTGAGTTGCTCTGTATGTGCTCCAGTAGCCATGGTTACAGTTTTGTATGTGAAGCAACACAATATTGTCTTTCAGGTGGTGCTCAGGTACTGGAAGGGAGTGATTTTTTTAAAAACAAAATATTTATTTTCTGTGGGGCTCCCTCAGTCTGATGGGGAAACAGTGAATATTGAGCTAGGCAGGGCACCTGAATTGGTAGGAAACCACTGTTGAGTCAGAGGTTTTGAACTCAGCTCTGGAAATGCACTTGCTTTGCGCAAAAAGGGCATTGTTGGCACCTTGAGAGAGACCTTGGGTGAAGCTGAATCCTGTAAAATTCCAGCTCTTTGCTGCTTAAAAGGCAGATTGGTTGTAGATCTTGTAATGTGTGTTGGAGAGTTTTAATACTGGTGTTGCTTGGTGTTCTGCAGGTGTTACCCACAGGGATGTGAAGGGGGAAATACCTGATTTAAATGAGGTGCTGGTTATTTATAGCCAGCCCTGGACTGGTTGTTAGCTATAAGTACCCCAGGCCGACTATTAATTCTGTCTTTAGGAAGGCAGCATGTCCTTCCCAAGCCAAGAGGACACTGATCCCTTGAAAGCACTCGCAAAGCAGTGATGCCCCATGCTAAAAGAATTAACTTGGGTCGTGTAACAGAACATCCTGGTAGAGGTTCTGAAGCGTAGAAAATGGGATGGAAAACTTCTTTGGGTGCAGTATTCTTGGATTGGATTACTTAGTGCTTTAGTTTCTGTGGACTTTATGCTCTTTCATAGTGGAATCACTGAGAACAAAGCTGTCTTAGATAGTATCAGTGGAAATTAATACTTCTTTATAAACCTCAGTGAGTCTGATGCTACAGGTTAGTAGGGGCAGAACAAATGCTTTCTGTAGCTATGGATGCCCCGTAGCACGTTTGCATTTTCCATAAATACTGGGAATGGCTGTTTTTACAGAGGAAGTTAATATTGCAGGGAAGGTGGGGGAAGTGAAATACGCTCCACAAGTGGAGCAGGTTGTCTGAATCCCTGAAACTGAGAGACATCAATTTGGTTCTGCCAAAACAAGACGCAAGTGACAGACCTTTGTGAGTCTTAGCTTGGCTCCTATTCAGGCTTCCTGCAGCTGTGGAAGGAAAATATGAAGGGGAGGTAATTGTAGTGGGAAGGGGAATGCCTGAGACAAAGGGAAATGAGAGCTGGTGAGCCTCAGGGAAGAGAGGCAGCGGCTCAGGGGGGTGGTTGAGTCTCCATCCCTGGAGATGTTTAAAAGACTGGTAGGCAAGTTTCTCAGGGATCTGGTTTAGTAGTGAACAGGTACGGTTGGACTCGATCTCAAAGGTCTTTTCCAACCACATAATTCTATGATTCTGTAATTCACTGTGGCAAGCAGCTTTGTCTTAAAATCCAAAGAAGCTTTCCTTCAGGGAGAGATCACTTGATCCCTGGGAGTTCCATCCATTCATCTTGCTCTTGACAGCTCACCATTTCACTGGCCCAGCTGCTTCTACCTCATTCCTCTTTGCCACTTCCATTTGCCTGTAGACTCTCCCTGATACTTGGCAGTGCACAGGCCCCATAGCAATGCTCACCTGGTTCAAGAAACTAATGGAATGAACCAAAATCTCACTTCTCATTTTGCCTTGTGTTTTCTCTCTTTTCCCTTTTCCTTCCTTCTCTTTCCTTCTCCTTCCTGCTCTTTCTCTGCTTCGCTTTCTTCTTCCTCGTTGCTTCCTCCCACCCCGCCCCTGCCATGCAGAACGGGTCTCTTCACGCCTGACCTCGCTTTTGAAGCCATAGTGAAAAAGCAGGTGCAGAAGTTGAAGGAGCCGAGTCTGAAGTGTGTGGATATGGTAGTGAGTGAGCTCACATCCACCATCAGAAAGTGTAGCGAAAAGGTAAAGAAACACAAAATGCAAAGAAAGGTCAAAGCCCACCCCCTCCCCACACACTTCCGTGCTGTTTCTCCGTACACCCCCCAGGAACTCCAGCAAACCTAGTGAGAGAAAATGAATATAAAGATGTATCTAAAGGAAAGCAGCAACCTGCAGGTCTAAGAGCAGTTTAAAAGCAGGCTAAGAGAAGTGGGCATCAGCTGATGGCTTCTTAGCTGAGAAGTGAGCTGGGATCCAGTGGATTACTCTAGCACACCCGTTTCCTCTGGCTCAGTGGATTCAACTCAGTGTGGATCAAACCCTTTGTAAGCCCTGTTTGCTGTGCCACTGCCTGCACATTTGGAATTTCTTAGTTATTTTTTTCTGGGACCCCCTTAAAAAAAAAACCAAACAGCCTAGAAAAAGATCAGAAGCTGGGAAAAGACCTCTCGTCCCCACCTCATCCTGCAGGTTTCATCCTGTCTACAGAGCTATGTCAAGCAGTAGCATTTACAGAACAACAGTCAATTAAAAATTTGAGTAAAAGATGTTCTGCAAGATTCACAGTCAACAGATTACTGTCCCAAAAGGCTTGGGAAAAAGCTTTTCCAGGCATTGCACCCACTGCATCATTCTGCTGATCCCTCGCTCCATGGATTGTGCTCTGTGGGAGGTGGCGTGGATATTTCCCCTTGTGTGCTGTAAACTACAGGAGGTGAAGCCTTAGGGCAGCAGCAGGGGAAGAGGGAAGCTGCCTGGAGTGTCGTGGAGGTGTCCAACACTGCCTAGAGGCTGGGGCAGGAGTGGGTTGTTTTCCCAGGCTGGTTTCTCCCAGGAGAGGGCACCACATGCCTCTTTAAAAAAAAAATAGACAGATGTGGCAGTTGGTGTTAAACTTCACAATGAGAGGCCAGAAACATGGCTGTGGCACAAAAGTATGTTCTGGAAACTGAGTTGGAAAGGGCCTTTTCATGGGTTATTTTAGGACTTACAGAGTCCTGCTGCGGCCAGTTTGTGGGGGCTGATGTGGCGAGGCAGAATAACTCCTTTCCAGCCCATTTCTCTTGTGTTTTGTTCTTTTTTGTTTTGATGGGTTTATGCTGTTTTCTGTATCTGCTTTAGGTGAGGAGGAGGAAGGATCATGTAAATCCCAAGGGTGTTGAATTCCAGTCTCTCTGTTGAATCATGTCATGAGTGGCTGGATACCCTCTTGCTCTGTGGGGTTTTAATCTGTGGTGTGGTGGAGGACCCCCTGAGGATGTTCCAAGGTGATGCAACCAAAATAGTTCTGTGAGGAAGGTGGTAGTAGCAGTGACATTGTAGGAGACTCATGGCTGTAATAAAAGCCAGAGAGGCAGATATTAGAGATGTGAAATAACTGCCAGAATGAAAATAAGTAGCAATGGTACTGGAAAACAAAGGGAAGGCTTTAGTAATTCTTAAAATCAAATTTGTACATGTAGTGAGGAGGTTAATCTTGCCTGTATCTCCCTCTGAAAGAGAAGGTAACTGCCACAGCCTGCTTTAGGATAGCAGCCAGCCGAGATGGGTTCTGATGGCAGAAGGCAGTAACAGCACAGGGACAGGAGTTAATTTGCAATGTTTATTGTGCATGTTATAGCCCGAACTGCTTGTCATGAACAAGAGCATGTGCTATTAGGGGAGGCATCTGGAAAAGGCTACTTTAGGACTGGTGCTAATTGTAAGGTAATACCCAGCGTGCTGTGTTGTGGACTGATGCTGCCTTCCAGATGACAAAACCAAACCTTAAACTCCCTACAAGTCCTTCAAGGCTTCTTGAAAGGAAGAGCACTTGGGCTGACACCTCTTGAATTAGCTTAACAGTCCTGTAGCCTTGGTTTATTGCTGTCCTCAACTATTGTGTGTTATTGTTTGTGTGTTGTCACAATTATTTCGTTTCACCCCAGATGGTGAAGAAATCTTTGTATGTGCAGTTGATAAAGCTTCATAGATGGAATGAGACTATCAATAAAGAACAGAGAAGGCGGCAAACCCATCTGTTGTCTACAGAAGTACAGCTTTCCTGTATGAAACAAGATTTGCAGTTGGCTATCTCCTGACTGTTGGACAAAGTTGAGGGCTGAAGAGAAGGTAGCCAGTAACAGCTGTTCTCTGGCTTGATTTTGAGCTTCTTCCAGTTTGTTAAATGGAGAGTAGCTCCAAAATCACCAGAAAGCTGGTGTAAGCCCTTACAGTTAGGAGGATAATGTTCTAGCTGGTGTTTTTCCAAAAGCAGGAACCTTCTGTGCCAGACTGCACTGCAGCATCTCAAGTGCAGGAAGGTCTTGCAAGTCAGCAATGTTTCAGCTAAAGGTTGAACTTTGTGCTGGCAAGGACTCCTGGAATCTGCAATGAGGGGAACTAAGGAACATTGGGACAAATTGGTTTTCAAAGAGGGTTGTAAGCTTGTTCTTTGATTAAGCAGGCAAATGCAGCTAAAACAGGATTGAAAACCCACTTGAGCTGGGACCTGCTCCCAGGCTGACAGACTTAACCCCTTGAAGGGTCGCCTGCTCTCCTGTCTTTCAGAGTCATGGCATTTCTGGGTGCTGTTTGTGCTGCTGGTGATAACACCTTGCCCCTCTATGCTTTATTGCATGTTCCCTGGTGATGTGACATCCTGTGGCTTGTCTGCGTCCCCTCTCCTTGCCCACTCTTGCTTCTCCTCTGCATGCCTGGGGTTGGAAGCTCCTGCATGGAAACTGATGCTGTCAATTTATTTTTGCATATGAATGTTGCTGGATGACCTGGGTTCTGAATAAACCACAACTTGTTTTGCACCTTGTGTGCATTTGTACTGGATGGGAGTTGGGGGGTGGTGGGAGGTTTGATGTGGTTTTTTTTCGTTTGACTGTGTTTTTTTAATTTGAAGCAAAGAAGCTGAGACTTGCTTAGAGGTTTTCCAACTTCCTGTTTTTCTGTTTGACATATCTTGCCCATCCATCCTTTGCCAACCCCTCAAAGGAAACAGGAAGCTTTGCCTGTGTGTCTGTGAAGCAACCAGCTGCCTGGATCATAAAGATCATGGAGAACACACAGTTTTTCCTTTCAAGACAAGGTGGTGGGGAATGTTGATTCCACTTGCTTTTTGCCTGCCTCTGTAGGGTTATTGGTATTAAAAACAAGCCACATATTTGAAAATAGGCAGTGTCAAAGCTAGCCCTGGATTTCAGTTCCAGGCTACCACAACTTGCTTGACTGTAAGGGTGCTGAAAGGGTTGAGACTGTCTGTAGTCAGGTGTTAGGAATATTGTTGCTGGTTAGTGTGGGGTCTGGCTTCCTGTAGTGGTGCTGCACACTTTGAACCAGTTCTTTCTAGCATGTTTTAATTGCTTATGTATTACAGAACAAAAGACCAAACCTGTTTAAGAAGCTTTCATGTAAATTGGAGGAGCAAAACAAATGCAGTACAGATAATAGACAAATGAGGCTTCTTTTTTCATACACCCCCTTGAGGGGTTATAAAAAGCTGATATTAGGAAATGCGGTTTGACATTATAGTCAAATTGGAGCTAATATTAAACAACGGGGAAATTATTTCACAGGGGATAGACAAAGTGAGGAAGAAAGGACTGGGTCTGGAGGACTGATTTCATTTGGCTGCAGGGCCTGACCTGAGAAGCATGCAGTTACTGCTTCTGAAATCCCTAGGGGTTTATGAATCCAGGCAAGTAGGTAGGTGCTGTGAAACCCAGAGGGTTTCAGGAGTGCTGGTTTTGGAAGTTTCTCATCTATGGTCTCCATAGATACTCTTCTGAACCACAGCTGGTAAAATCTTGTAAATTCTCTCTCTGGGCAGGAAAGGATTCCCTCCTCCATAACTTGCCAGACAATGTGATGTGGGTGTGATCTGAATATGACCTCAGCTCTGTAATCCTGCACCAACACAGGTGGAGAACAAGCAGAGACAGCTGGATGCCCAGAGCAGGGTGTTACTTGAAGACAGGCACCTTTGAGTTGGTCAGGTCCTCTGTCTCTGCTTGCAGGTGTTGGAGAGGGTCAGATGCTTTCACTTAGTGCCTCAGCAAATGGGAATTGAAATCCACTTCCCAGGGAGACTTCCCACAGGATTTAGCAGGTTGTAGTAACAGGCCATTCAACTACTTCTACTGCAATGGGTTGTGGAACATCTAGAGAAGTTGTTCACTGTAATGGGAAGAGCCAACAAGCAATAGGGAGTATGTCTACATGTAGGGTTTAAGAGCCTCATGCCAGGAAGATGTGGTGGGCTCGGAGCAGGTCTCTGATGAGGCAGAAAGGTTGCTGCAAGAGTGAGAAGAGCTTTTCTCTGAAGCCCAGACCAAGAGAGAAATAACATTGCCCTCAGCAGACCTCCAGGAACTTGGAAAAATCTCTCTGCAAGTCCAGCTTCCTAGAACTTCCCTTGAAACTCTGATTGCAGGATGTATGTATGCATGCATACACGTGGGGGCTGCTACCCCCTTTGTGCCTCCCTTTCCCATGTGCACGTGTTTCCTCTCTCCTGCAGCTCAGCCAGTACCCTCATCTGCGTGAGGAGATGGAGAGGATCGTGACTACTCACATCCGCGAGAGAGAAGGCAGGACCAAAGATCAGGTGGGGGCTTGGGAGCGTGTGAGGGGGTGGGGTGGGGGCCACCTTTGAAAGGACAGTCGAGGCTAGAGGGGCTGAGCCAAAGGTGTCTGGCTGCAGAGGGCTGGTGGGATGAACAGTGTGCAGGGCTCTGGCTGCCCCGACTGTCAGCGGTGTCGATCACTAACATCTGTCTTGCTCTGTCTGTGCCCCTGTTTGGCAGGTCATGCTTCTAATAGACATCGAGCTGGCTTACATGAACACAAACCATGAAGATTTCATTGGCTTTGCCAAGTAAGCACCCATGTCCTATTGCCTCCTCTTCTCTGCATGTGTTTCCTGTGGCTCTGTCTTATAGCTGCTCCAGTAAATGGGTTGCAAAGGCCCTGGTGTGGATACTGTGGTCCCAAAGCCTGGTCCAGCACTCACTATTACTTGTTTTTCAGTGGCTCTGTATTATAAGGCTGGGGAGGAGAACAGGGATGTGTAGAAAGGGGAGTTAAGAGTGTTAGGGTTGTGTCAGAAGGAAAAAAACAGAAGCTGTGGAGGATTAGTGACCCAACTGTGGTCCAGGTGGGAGTGAGAAGATGAGCAGACCATGCTGGGAGAGCAGGTGGAAACTGACTGGGTTATCAGGGCTTGGAAACCAGTGGTGAGGGGCATGAACTCAGTAGCAGCTATCTGTTAGGAGCAGGATTCAGGTGGTTAAGAAGAGCCTGAGGGGTTTTGAATGTCTCTGCTGTTGTTTGCAGTGCTCAGCAGAGGAGCAGCCAGATGAGCAAGAAGAAGGCAGCTGGCAACCAGGTAGGCCAAGTTCAATCTCCTTCACTGCTGCAGGAAGGACGTGTTTGCTACCTGGAAACTACCAGGTGGACAAGTGCTGAGCTGGATGCAGCAGTGCTCTAAGTTGTTTTCTCACTCAACAAACTGTTTATACCTGGAGGATAGCATTTTGGGCTCACTGCAGTCAGGAAGCACTGAGCACGCAGCAGTGATGCAGGGGAAGTGTTTTAGAGCCAAGTGGATGCTTGACAATCAAGATCTGTTCTTGCTTTTCTGGTAGAAATCCCTATTAATGTTGTGTAAATCCCTGTTTGTTCAGCCCCTTCACTCTTCTGATGTGCGGGGTACAGAACACTAGGATTGAACTGCTGGAGTACGGAATTGTCTCTTCAGTTCTTTCCCAGTAGTGCTATCTACTTTCTGGAAAGGGATTTCAAGAGAGTTCGTGGACTCTCTTCTGGAAAACTTCACTGGAAATACTTAAACCTCTGAACAGAGAGACAAATAGTGATTATAGCCATGGTTGCACTGGGTATGTATGAGAAGATACACATGGGAGAAGACAGCAGTGGAGGGGAGGAGTTCCTTTATTCCTTCAGGAACCATAAGGAGTGTACCTACCATTAAGAAGGTGCCCCAGATTTGATGGGGACATGACAAGGCTGTCTGGGCTAGAGGATCTTGTAGAAACAAAGCCTTACAAGCAGCTTCGTAGAGAATGGAAGCAAATGCTTTTGCTTAGTCGTCTTAGAGACATTTACTCCTGATGTCCATCCTCTTTATAACGTGTTTGACCACCTTTCCCTGCACATAAACACACGGAGTGTTGCAGTGCTGTTGGCAGGCAGGTAGGTCAGCAGGTTGGACTGGCCACCCATCCATTTCATGGGATCTCTGAGCAACTGTGGGGATCCCCATCCTCTGCAGTGTACCTTACAGAAGAGCTGAGTGTAAACAAGCCCTAAGAGTGAATTCTGGATCTACCTGTCAAGTGCTTCAGCTTTCCCATTAGCAGACTTTATTTTGGGCTGGGGGTTGCTTTTGTTAACACCTGGAGTAAAACATTTGGTACCAGCTTCCAATTTATTTAATATTTGAGCCTGTCTTCTCCTGCTCCAGCTTTCCTAGTAACAATCTCTCCTCTCTTTGCTCCTCTCCTGCTCTCTGCTCTGCTGCTGTTGCTATGGTTCCCCTTTGCAGGATGAGATCCTGGTGAGTAGAAGGCCACTCAGCAGGGTGTGCTAATGAACATTAATGTTGCATCTGGGAAGGCAAGAACAACACATAGACAAATAATTCCCTCTGCTGCTGAATGGGGAGAGGAGGGAAGCTGGCACTTAGACACAGGTGAAGCAGAAATGATGTGGAAAGGTAGTATGTTGAGGAAAAATTCACAACTGCTGGTACATCTTGTGAGTGGGTGGAGATAAAAAGCAGTAATCCAAGGATGTGTGTTTCTGTTTCACTGCCCCCTCCTGTCCACAGAGAGAACAGGACTATCTCGAGTGTAACTAGTCATGAGGTGAGGATCCAATGCTCCTACTTTTGCCTTTACAGGGTAAACTGAAAATTAAAAGCACTGTGGACCTCTATGTTAGGCTGCTCACACTGTGCAATTTGCTCATATGCAGTGCAGACACATCTTTTTTCAGTGCCAGGTCATTTTCAGCAAGCACATCCGTACAACAAGGTACACACACAGAATGCATGCAGGTGTTTTTGGCTCTTAACAGTGCAGTAATGCATATAAAATCTAACACATGTAAGCTGATGTATACTTGCATTTGGTTACTGCATGTGTGAGGCTCTAAACCAGCACTTGAAGTGAAGTTCCCTAGAGAGCAGTAGCCTGGCTTCTCTACATAAGCTTAAAGGAACTTGTTTTGTCCTAAATTATGACTACTGAAATACCTGGGTATGCTGAAGTCCAGAGTACTAATTCCAGATGCACCATTTTGTTCTCTTATACTTAGTGTCTCCTTTTTACTAAATTCAGTTCTTTCTGGGTTGCTTGCCCATCTCTTCTTGAACTGGTTCTCCCCACCGTGTGCTGAGTGTAGCACTCCACGCGTGCTCTGTGCCGAGTGGTGTGCAGGTGTTCTGGCTTTTTCTAGGCGTGGCCTTTTCTGGGTGTGTTGCTGTGATTTGATGCTTGTAGGCTGTGCCAGTGTCCAAGGCACTATTGATGCAGTTTTTTCCTGCATCTCTTTCCTCTTGGCAAAGGGTAGAATGCACAGCACTGCCAGATTCCTTTCTGCATCCTTTTGTTATTCCTGGCCATTTCAAGGCAAAGACCTTCACTGGCCAGTTGAGTTGGGGGGCTCTTCTGGCAGCAGCAGAGAGCACAGTGTTCCTTGTCTTTCCCTACTACTCTGTGTGTAGGGATACCCTCTGGTCTTTCCTCTGTTGCCTGAGGCTTTGGCTTTTAGGCTTGTTGCCCTTGTTAATTCTTGCTGTTTCTATCCCCCTTAGGTCATCCGAAAGGGCTGGCTCACCATCAACAACATTGGCATCATGAAGGGTGGCTCCAAGGAGTATTGGTTTGTCCTGACAGCAGAGAACCTCTCCTGGTACAAGGATGATGAGGTGAGTAGCTCAGCTCTGATGTAGGATAAGGCCTGCAATTCACTGGGTGTTACAGATGTGCCTTCTGAGTGCTGCCTGCAGCTTGTGACACAGGCTGTGGCCATCACTGGACTGGATTCCTGTGGTCCCAGCACTGCTGGGTGGTTCTGAATTGATGTGAACGTGGCTTTTGTTGACACACAAAGGGTAACATTTGTGCTTGAAGCCTTAGCTCAGCAGAAAGTTGACAGACACTTGACCTTTATTTGTCTTGCTGTGGCAGCTGTGATCAAGAGTGTGATGGGTTAGTTCCAAGATTTGGACTTTTTGGCATTTGTGGAGCAGCATGATGAGTTTCTTGAAAGAATATGGCAGAGTTTTCATGGCTCTCTCCTGGTCACAAGGAAAACTATCTCCTTTCTGAGCACAGCAACAGCAGCTGTGGACCTGAAGCTGCAGCTCTGGTACTGGCTCTTTCCAGAATTACTTAACCTTTCCAGAATTCAGTAGTTAAACCTGCAGAGGTCTTTCTTGAATGTTTCTGTAACGTGGAAACTAATGCATTATTTGTTAAACTGTTTGAATTGTGTATGGTTGGAGTTCTGCTGGTCAAAAGTACAGCGATGTGTGGAATCTCACTGGTGGGAACATGGATCTACTCTGTTGAGCTGTTTGAAAATCTTCAGTGTTAGAAATTCTGACAGTGTGCTGTGGTGTCTTTCTGCTTCAGTGGGAAATGATATAGGCAGACAGAAGTGTCCTAGCTGAAATCATCATTGTCAACAGTGTGTTGACAAAGGTAGATAATTGTCTTTTCTGGTTACTTTGAACAGAGAAAGAATAGCTGGATGGATTTGGAGAGGATGTGTTTGAAAGGTATATATTGGGGGATGAAAAATGCCTGGTGTGATGTAGTCACACAGTCTGAGTTGGTCGGGGTTTCTGATCTCAAATAAAGTGTGTGCTCTGCCTCTTGGCTGTGGTTCGTGTCCCTCAGGTGCTCTGAGGCAGACAGGAGCGTGCCTGGGAGCTGCAGCGAGGTCTGGCTTCTTGTCTAGTTCATATCAGTGGACCTGTTTAGTTCTCAGCAGGTGGAAATGATGACAAATAATGGTGATGAATCAGCCTCTAAATATCGCTTTCTGCATGGAGGCTGCTGCTGTGCTGCTACGGATGAGCAGGCAGCAATTTCCTAATTAAAGAACCAGGCATTGAAACGTCTTTTGCAAAATCAGCGTGTCTCTGCTGCAAGACCCTTTCCCTTTGTGTTCGGAGTTGCTTGGGGAGGCTTCACTTTCCTCTTGGTTGCACGAGGAAGGTCAAATGGTTATAAACATCGAGTATTTTAATCAAAGCCAGCTGCTACATCTGTATTACAGAGATGATCAGAG
Organism: Dromococcyx pavoninus; assembly: GCA_033558185.1. Lineage (NCBI taxonomy): Eukaryota > Metazoa > Chordata > Aves > Cuculiformes > Neomorphidae > Dromococcyx > Dromococcyx pavoninus. Next base: position 122,079 of record JAUMJL010000609.1, on the reverse strand, counting down.
CTTCCTCTTCTTCCCCAGAGAGTGGGAGGGAGGACAGGCTGCAGTGGGGATGTGTAAACTGTTGATAGATTCCAGTTGCCCAGGAATGGGGATTGGACCTCCCCTTCCTTCTAAGGGAGGGCAGCCTTGGGGGTCGATAGCAACTGGAGGTCTGCACTGTTTCCCTTCTGCATAGTGAGCGGTAGAGCTGCCTGATGAAAACAGTTCCCTACCTCAGTCCCCTAAACACAGGAGAACCAGTGTTGGTGAGGTTTGAGAAAGGAGTCTTTGTGTTCAACCGAGTGGGAGCAGGGGGGGAAAGGGAAGCATGTTTTTATTTGCTTCCTCCCCAAGCTCAACTCTTTGATCCCTGGCTGGTGGGAGGGAGAAAGGAAGCAGTGTCCACCTGGACTCCATAGTTGAGTCAGGCTAAAAGTTGGTGCATTTGAGGGTTAGCTTGGGGATTCCCATCCCAAACCTCAGTCTTGCATAGAATGGGCTCCATCCCAAAGAGCTGTCTGCCAGGCAGGGTTGTCTTTGCCTGAGCTCTCTTTCTCTACCAGTTGAGGAAGACTGTGTCCTTCAATTCCTGGAATGTTCTCGTGTTTTTAAAGGCTTTACACCATGATCTTTCTTCGCTTAAGCTCTGGGAGAAAGGGGAAGGCTTTGTGTGCCCCACCCTGCAGTTCTGTGGGCTCTCTTGTCCCAGTTCCCCATGCTCTGGCAGCTTTCCAGAAGAAAGGGGGAAGGAGATTAATCCATCTTGTGTGGATGGAAGTTCTGGTGGCAGAGCTGTGAGGGGTGATGAGGGAAGGAGCTGGGTGAGAAGGTGTGCGATGGGGTGAGGGTGAAGTCTCAGCTCTCACCTCTGGAGCTGGGAGGAGTGGGGGCACAGCCTCTCCTTGCCCTGTTTTGCAAGCTGGGACCCAGAGCCTGTGGAATGAGGACATCTGGACCCCATTAGTGACATACCACTCTTTCCGCAGTGCTGGCTTGTTTTTCCTCTGCCTCTGAAGAAAGGAACTAAAACTCAAAATGTCTTAAAGGGCCCAGCATTACATGTTAGCAGGGATATATGGCTGTTGATGCTCTGGAGGGGCCTGAAGGAGTGTTCTAGGGAATGGGAGGGGAAGGAAAGAGCAGGCCAGGCGGGGGTGGAAAGTTGGCTCCCCACTCTGCCTTGCTGCCAAGAGCATGTGTGTGTGCTCCTGGGCTCTCTGTTTTTCTTCCTGTCGCCTTTCAGTGAGTCAAACACTGGCCCCATGGAGAATGGCCCCACAGAAAGCTGGCCTCCCAAGACCTGGAGAGCCTCCTGAGGTTCCCGCACCTCCAGAAGCTTGTGGGATTGTGCCACAGACCAGTAGTGGGAAGGAGAGGTGGGGAGGAACCTGCTGCAGCTGCTGGCAATGTAGAGGGAGAGTTCCTTGCCCAGGGAGACCACAGTGTCCACAGGGCTGGAGCGGCACCGTGGCACACTGGCTACTGGCTCAGCAAGCGCCATCGTGGACACCATACAAGAACTTCATCAGAACAGTCCTTCCAGAATCCTTCAAAATGCACAGTGCCCGCTTCTCTGCATGGCTTTTCTCACCTGCTGGAAAAAGAGGGTCTGTGAGCTGGGCTGGAGCTGCTGATGGGAACGTTGCAGGCAGGATGCAATGAGCACCGTGCCAAGTGGTTCCTGTTAGTCAAGCTTTCTGCCTGCTGGAGGGGAGCCCTGTGCTCTCATCACCTCTGCAAGGGCGCCTCTTTCTGCTGTGACTGTGCCACTGAGTGCCCAAGTGTTTGCACAGCTGGGTAGATGGATACAGCTGCTGTTTGCTTTGGGAATTGGTGTGAATGTACAATGCAGATGGGACCTGCTGTCCTTACTCAGGTGAAAAGTGTACTAAAAATCTGGGGCTTCTAAGAACAGCTGACTGCCTGAGAAGAATATGGCCTTACCTGCTGGTGTGTGTTGATGTGTTGCATGCGATGTCGGCACGTTTGAATCTTGTGTGTACAGGAAGGGTGGGCACAGAGTTTTAGGTGCTTTCAGGTGTGTGTGTGTGGGATGGTTCATATTCTTTATGCATCGCCTGGAGTCCTGCTTTCACCTCTGGGGCATCCAACATGAGAAGACCATAGACCTGTCGGAGTGGCCACGAAGATGATCTGAGTGCTGGAGCACCTTTCCTGTAAGGATGGGCTGAGAGATGAGGTTGCTCAACCTGAAGAAGAGAAGGCCCCAAGGAAACCTTATAGGAGCCTTCCAGTACCTAAAGACCTCCAGGAAAGCTCGGGAGGGACCTCTTGCAAGGGTCTGTAGTGATAGGACAAGGAGTAACGGGTTTAAACTGGAAGGGGGGAGATTTAAATTAGGCATTAGGAAGTTCTTCACAGTGAGGGTGGTGAGGCCCTAGCACAGGTTGCCCAGAAAAGTTGTGAATGCCCCATCCCTGGAAGTGTTCCAGGCCAGACTGGATGGGACTTTGAGCAATCTGCTCTAGGGGAAGGTAGGTTGGAACTGGATGGGCTTTAAGTTCCCTTCCAACCAAAAAAATTCTATGATTCTGTGTTGATTCCTACTTCTTGAGTTGTTCTTGAGCACTTTCCCTGTCTTTCTGTCTTCTCTTTTGCTTGAAGTACCAAGGTACTCTGCCCTGTCCTGAGGAAGATATGGCCTACTGACAGTCACTGGATAGCTGCTTATTCTATACCTCTCAATGTCTTGTACTTCATTCTCATTTAAGAAGAAATACACTGATCCGTACTGAGATTGTTCCCCCGCTGCACACACCTGCACTGCCCCTTGTTCTTTTGCACCACCCCCGCCCCCCAACAGTCTCTGTCCTTGAGGCCCAGCTTGACTGGTTGAAATCCTTTTGCCTTTGCTGTGATGCCCATGAGTCATCAGAAACTTGCTGTGCCAGGTTTTGCATCCAGCTTATTTAAAGACCATAGGAGCAGGTCTGCTGTGAGGTTCTTCCTCCCCTGCTTTCACACTGCTCTCAGGTGCCCTCTGGAACAGATTCCTTCTCTTTACATCCTCTGTGGAGCTCTTTCATTCAGTCACTCATCTTGTTTCACAAGTGCATGTTTTTTCTTATGGATAATACCTTAGTCTTAACCAGTCCTCATTTATGCTTTCACTCACTGTTTCTCTTCTTTCTTTTCCAGACAAACATCAAAACAAACACAACTTCCAGAGCATCCAAACCTCCAGCTTTAAATCCTTTGCGGTTTTTTTCTTTATATTAATGACCATTATTCTTTACAAGGTGTATTCCCCTTTCTCCAGTCACCTTGCTGTGCTTGATCCTGCCTTCTCAGGTAGCCAAGCCCAGTTTTAACTCCACCAGGCCTGTGGGTCTGTTTCTGCATTTCATGGCAAAGTTTAGCATGTGAAACAGAAGCCATCACAGAGCTACCCCTGGAACCAGTGCATGAAGCTGAAAGAAATAAGAAGGGGATGAGAGAGATGGAGGAGGAATAAGAGGGTTGTGAGTAAGCTGGTGAGCAGGCAGGTAGAATTGATCATGAGGCCTGGCTCAGAAGGGTTATATCCTCACAGGCTGAGGGATGAGTGACCTTTGCATGCAGCTGTCCCCGCAGCCCGCCCTCTCCAAGCGTGTCCCTGTGCCGTGCGGGTGTTGCCGTCCCCGTGCAGCACTGCCAGTGTGTGGTGTATCCCAGCACAGCCTAACCAATGTGCAGACTACTGTACAATCTCGTAGTCCTGAACAGGTAGTCTGAACACTGGGCAGACGGAGTGGAGCCTCTGCGATCTGCTCTCCGGCTATCAGCAGCTCATTAGTCCTTTCCCCTCCCTGCTTTTGGGATGGGGTTTTGGGGGCAGAGATGGGATGAAAGAAAGTCCAAGTCTTGATTGAAAAAACATCCTCCTCTGGCAGCTGGGGAGAAGAAATGTCGCTCTCTGTGTGTTTCCGATTTGGTGTCAGCTTCCAAGCTCCTTCCTCTTCCAGTGCTGGTACCTGGTTTCCACCTGGGCTATGCTGCACCTTTTTAGACAGAGAAAAAAAATCAATTACTGCTGTTCGAGGAGGAAATGCTGTGAAGTTTTGGCTGTCACCCAGGTGTGCAGAACCTGTTGCTTCATTCAACTCCTTTTTTTTTCCCCATGGAGCTGTGTGGTAGGATTCCCAGGCCCCACACACCCTCATCTCCTTCTGCCCAGCTCTGTCCTGGAGATCAGCCCTTTACCTGGGGTCCGGAGCAAAGCTCAGTCAAGACCAGCCTTTGCTTCCAAGTCCTCAAAAGGGTTCTTTGACCCACCTTGGCCAGTTGCCTTTGCAGCTCACCTCCGGCTACTGCAGGAGCAAACCCGCGTCCCCTCTTTTTTTCCCCCCACTACGTCTGGCATTGCTGAGCCTCCCTCCCTCTTCTGGTTTTTGCTCCCTCCCTTCTTGCTTCCCTTCTGTCCTTCTGCCTCAATTGACGTGGCAGTGGAAAGCCTAACTAGACTCGAGGGAGGAGCTTGCTGGCTGCTGGGAAGGCCGGAGGTTGGCAGGAAGCAAACCGGCTGACGGATGGGGTTGCGCGGGGGAAAGGAAGGTTCCCTACCCCGCATGGAAACTTGAGGAATGCTGTCGCTTTCTGTGGCGCTTGGCTCCTCTGTAACGATTCCAGATGTTCGTCCCAGCCCATGAGGTTTGCTCCCTCTCTCCCTGGTGCTGCAGGGATAAAGAGGGCTTTATGTCTGCCGCGTGCTCCCTTCCAGGATCTCCTGCTCTTGTCTGCATGCTGGTGCATGGTTAAGATTTGTGGCTAAAAATGTGAACTCCCAGAACTCCTGCTTTGGCCATAACCACGCACTGGGGAAGAGGAACCAACCCTCTCCTTTTCCTGGAGGTGGGCAACACCTTGCGTGTCTTGCACTCTGCCTCCTCAAAGCGAGTCAGGTCCTCAGGGATGGTTCATCCCTGCCCTGGCACTGGAATAGGAGTAAGGAGAAATGCCTGCTTGTCCTTTGCGAAGGCTGGTGGGCATTGCTGTGACCTTAGAGGTCACGACAGGAAGTTTGGGCACTGTAGCCTCTTGAGGTGCTCAGTTTTTGCCTGTGCTTTCCCTTACACCCTCTGATGGCTCCCTGGGATTGCGCTGAACTGTAGGTTTAAATCTGCACATTATATCAGCTGATGTAAATAAAACTCTTCACTTTTCTGCAGGTGAGTTGATTACCATTGCTGTGCTTACTAAGCCAACTGTAATGTTGTGATTAATCACACAAGTCAGGGCCTAGTGTCTACAGAGCTTTTGAACTAAATCAGCTTAAAATCTTAGGGTGTGTTGTTTAAGTTAAACCACCACAGCTCTCTGCTGTAAACAAGCCATTACAGCTGCTTTGCAGCTTGGAGCTGTGATCGCAGTGTCCAGTAAATGATGCTCTGAGGGTAAAAGTGAAGTGATACAGGTGGGCTGTGTTTTGGAAGGATGGTCTTGTTTGTTGTAGGGGGCTAGGGCTTCCTGAAAGAATCACAGCTCAGACATTCACCTCTTCTAATGTGCATTTTCTTTGCAAAGGCGAGAAGCAGAGAGCAGTTGCTAAAGAAGCAGAGAGCAGTTGCTAACGTCCTGTTTGGGGAGGTGATTCAGCTTAAAATGCTCAGCTAACCTGCTTTCAAATACTCCAGACTGTTTTCAGAGACTTCTTCCTAATAATCTTGTGTGCATGTATTCATGCAGTGTGTTTATGAAATAGAATGTTAATGATTTTCCATTTGAGTAGGGTTTTATTACAGGAGTTTCCAAAATGTGCACATGTTTAGCACAAACAATTGGACTGAAGCTCCAGTCATCTCTGGGGCAGGTTTGTTTACCCATAGTGCTTTCTGTCTTCCAAGAAGGAAAGGAGATTAAGAGGTTTAAGCAAGATATTCTCCTAATTTTGCACAGCCACCAGTTAAAACAAAGGCAGTGCTCTTTGTCCCATATCCACAGACCCTTGTCTGTGTGCAAAAGGAGCTGTTTGTCATAACAACTACAGGGAAACCATTAATTACTTTATTTGTGCTCCAAATGCAAACTGAGACCTAATAATTCTGCCAATTACTTTCTTATACTGTGAGTGCCAATTTCCAACCTTAGGGGAGCCCACACGTGCATCTGGCAGCTTCATTTCACATGTATCCAAGAGCAGGAAAACTTCCCTTGCTCTTGAAGGACTCCAGTTGAATGGAGGAAATGCTTTGAGTCAGGCTGGCTTGCTGCCTGCTGAGTTTTGTGAACTTCTTGTGTGTTATTACCTCCAAGGTAGCTACAAATAACTCAGATGATAGTGCAGACCGTTGCTGTCTCTGGCCAAAACTGATCTTTAGAGTTTAGCCACCAGAAGGAGGTGTGTAGCCACAATAAAGATGCTGCAGTCTCAGGCTGCAACTGCAGCATCCCTTTTTAACTCCAGCACCCCACGTTTGGAATGGTTCACGACTCCTGGTCTCCTTCCTGGCCACGTGTATTTTCTTTCTTTGGTAGATGCAAAGTACAGAGCCATATGGCTGTATCTGCACGGTGCTGGGGGCGGGGGAGTAATCCTCTGGTGCTTATCCTGCCTGTGCAAGTAGCTTGCAGTCATCTTTCTCCATGCAGGCGTTGTCACTCCTGTTGGGAGCAGCAGCCCTGACTGGGGGTAGCTAGCCCTGTGCCTACAACATTCCCTAACCACCACTCAGCATCTTTGTGTTCTGTACGGGCAGTCTGAGTGCTTCTCCACTCCCTCTCCTTGGCCTCATGGCTTTACAGACTAACTCACAGCCAGCATGCACATTTTACATAACAAACTCTCAGCAGCAGAATATTGCCTGAATTTTTTTTTCTTATAGACGAGGAGAGATATGAGCAACACGAGCCTCTTGGGATCAGACTGAGGGCTATATAGGATTTCACAAACTGCTTTCCAATTTCAATGTGTGTTGCCTTTTCCTTCTCTTTCCCTGCCCCCCAGGTCTGGAAGGCTAACGAGAGAAGCCCTTTTCCCCCTTTGGCCAGGATGCTGCTCAGCCGTAGCGCGCCCTGCCAGATTGCTAACATATGGGCAGAGGGCTCAGCCAAAGTTTGGAGAGGCTCAGCCCTTGGCAGCTCATTCCACGCTTTCCTGTCTCTGCATTCAGGAAATGAAGTCAGAGTGTTGATATAAAACAGGCTGGGTTGAAAACTGAGAAGCTGGAAAGTCTGAAGTGGGGGACGGGGAGGGGGAGGTGTGGGGAGATGGGGAGCAGCAGGAGTTGTTACAGTGGGCTTTGCCCTGCAGCGTGTGTGGGTTGGGGGGTTCTTTCCTTGCACTGTCTTCTCAGTTTCATTGCTCTTGCTGCCTCAGAGGACTGATATTTTATGCTGGCAGACAGATATACAGGTCTTTCCTCTGGTATATGGAAAGATCAGCAGGCAGAGGTAGCGTTGTCTTGATCACGCAGCAGCGTTTATGCAAGAGCTTGGAAGAGGTGAAAGTCAAAACTCTGGCAGAGAGCACGTATTTCCTTATCTGGGACACGGGATTCCCTTACCTTTTGGCTTTGTTTGCTGAAGAATGACTCTGTTGCTAAATTTCTATGGAATGCTGTGGTTTTAACACAGAAAGATTTTTCTCAGACAGCTTTAACATCAGTTATTTTTTTATTAGCCCAGAGACTCTGTGCTGTGGATGCAAGGGAGTTCCAGTTAAGCGAGGCTGCAGTGGGGATGGTCTGTCTTGCCTAGGGACTTGGCAGCTGCTGCACTTCACTTCTAGGTCACTGGTTCAACCTAAACCAGCGTAATAATAACCCACACTAATAGAAAGCTGGAAGCTGTTTATGGCTGAAGTGGACTGTGTGACCAGCACCTGGCTGACAGATGTGCCATCGCAGAGAAACACTTGCTCACCTTTTATCCAGACTCATCAGCAATATTAAAAAATCCAGGGAAATCTGCTTGGAAGAACCCTCCTGCTTTCTTATTGTGTTGTCTTTGAAAGAGAAAGGAGAGTTTGGCAGCTACCCAAGTGATCTCTTCTGTTTTCTGGGATATTCCTGTTGCATTAATTTTTTCATGGACTGGTGTGGTTTGGTCTTTGGGGTACATCTGGACTGTGTAGGGTCTGGCATCCTTGGCAAACTCAAATCGATTTAACTGAAGCTTAAGAGGATGTTAGGTTGGGTTTGCCATCCTCTGGGTGTGTTTGAGCTCAGCAGCTTTGTCATCCTTATCTGCTGCTCTGCTCTGCCCTGCCCCTCTTTCCTAGCCAGCTCTTCAGAATCTCTGCTCACTGACTGTGTTCCATTCTTTTCTCCCCTGAGAGCCATCATGTTTTGTTGTTACCAGCCAAGAAAGGTCTACAAACACACAAGATGCTCACAAGGGGACAGTCACAGATGCATGCTTGCACACAGAAGTATGCTCTGATTCTGATTCAGTCTTGGATAGCTGCATTCTGCCTTTTTGGAGACCAGTGCAATGGCTCCCTCTCTTGTTATGTTGGGGTATAATACCCATCTGCAACAGGATGTTCCAAATGGGGACCTTAAATCAAACTCACTTCTGGTAATTTGCTGTAGATCCAGATTTGAGGCTAAGCAAGGAGAATGAGTTCTGACTTAGCTTCTGAATGCAAATGTAAAAATCAAAATCGAGTTTGTTAAAACTCGTAGGGTGCAGTTAAAACTGCGTAGGGTCAAAAGTATTGAGACTGGTTTTTGGATGCCTTGTTCTATGTTTAGCTGGTGATGTCTTGTAACAACCAGGCTGGAGGGTTGTGGGTGCTGTTACTCTGAAAAATGGGTCCCTTTAAGCTCTCGGAGTCACTGAAATTTCAGACACTGTTTTTTAACATTCACCAAGCAGTAAACTGCCTGTGTTGCTTGAGCTTCTAATCATTCAGAGCATGAGATTTTCATTAATGAGAATAGTTACTTGATTTTTTTTCCACACAAGAGGACGTGGTTTGAGAATGCCTCCCTGGTGATGTGGGGGTTGGATTGCTGGCAGAGCCCTCTGTGCTGGCAGAGTAGAGGCTTCATTGGAGCAGTGAGTAACTTGTTAATGATCCCCTTTTCAGGAGAAGGAGAAGAAGTATATGTTGCCAGTGGACAACCTGAAGCTGCGAGATGTTGAGAAGGGGTTCATGTCCAGCAAACACATCTTTGCCCTCTTCAACACTGAACAGAGGTATGCTCACATCTTGACAGGGCAAGCTGGGGACAGGATTTATGTAAAGATGTCTGTAGAGATGTGTGTGTTGGGATAGCTGTCCAAGAAAGATGTGTGTGGTCTTTAAGGAGAACCATTTTTGGAGGAGACAGAGGACTTTTAAAATATCTGACTTCACTTCTAGACCTACAGGTATGTACCACTTTCTTTCTTCACCTGCAGTGTGGCCATAGCCTTCAGCTTTTTGGTGTGGTTACCTGGATCTGGCTGTGGCTGGAATATACATTTATAATCAACGTTCTTAAGAGAGCCATAGGAGACCCAGGTTGGCTGGAGAAGTCCAGCAGTGAGCAGAATTGAAAAGGGCATCTCTTTTAGGCCCTGCTGAAACACCCAGCTGATTTGGGAGGCTATCAGACTTCCTCATAAAACTAATTTCCTTTCCCTTTTGCAGGGTCATCATGAGGATACTAGAGAGGAACTAAGTGTCTCTGCCATAAAACAATAGGAAGACTTCCTGGCCACTGACATCTTTGTTAAATATGGGCAAGTTTCTGGTTTGAAATAGAGAAAAATAAAATGTTTATCTTCTCAGGAATGTTTACAAGGACTACCGGCAGCTGGAGCTGGCCTGTGAGACCCAGGAGGAGGTGGATAGCTGGAAGGCTTCCTTCCTTCGTGCAGGGGTCTACCCAGAGCGTGTTGGGGTAAGTCACAGCCAAATAACGGGATGGGGAGGAACACAGCACGTATCTGAGAAGGACAGCTGCATCTATGTTACAAACAAGTTTCTGAAGGTTTTGTCTCTTTCCTGAGCTGAGTATGGTTGGGAACAGAATTGAGCTTTTGGTATGTCCTCGTGCTTCCTTTAGGGAAGCCTGGGATAAGTAACCAGTAGCTTCAAAGTGGGCAAAGACTGCCTTGATAATACCTTCTAGCTCTCATTTTTTGGGTGGTAAATTCCAGATATAAGGAAGACATTTAACTACCTGACTATGAATTGTTACGTGTTGTCTGAGCGAAGGCCCTGTTCCTTTTCAGTAACACTCACTGTACAGCCCTGGCTTAGTAGTTGTTGTTCTCCTCCCACCCAATTAGGAGGGGATGTTCATTGAATTTGTCTTTTACTTGATAAATACCTTAATATGCTACTTTATCCAGACCTCTTATCTCTTCCCTTAGCTGTGTTTCATGACACTTGCTGTCAGCATTTTGCTCTGTTTTAAAAGTATGTTCTAGAGAAATGTGGCGTATGTTCCTGTTCAAAGCCTTCCTGTTCATCTGTGGAAGGAAGCTGCTAGAAATAGTTTTCCCATTAGAAAAGTGATAATTGGTTATCTGTTGCTTCTGATAGACTCCTTGCATTCATATTTCCTGTTACACTTGAAGATTGTGCTTTTTGCCTTAAAGCATTTCAGGAAAAACTGTTGTGGTATTAAATAAAGAGGATTAGGGACTGGACCTTAGCAGTGACATGACTTCAGATTGGCTTTAAACCAGACTGGGCCCCTTAAACACTTACTGGTAAAGGACGTTTGCCCCCTGTTGGGGTGCTAATGGAGTGGTTTGAGATAGGAACACTGAGCACTAGGCTGACTGTCTCAAAACCCTGTGTAACGAATAACCAGTAACCCCTGTAGGTAAGTGAATTGCCCTTTGTAGCTAACAACACCATTTCCTTTGCACAGTGTCCCATTTTGGTTTTCAGGTTAGCTAAACAATTCCCTTGTTCCTCTTCCAAGGTAATCTAGGTATTTATGTATTTTTAGTGGGATTGGTCTTTTGCTTGTTCAGTGCTATTATGGGATCTTCTCCAAATTGAGACCAACTAAAAGTCATATTTTATTTTTGTCCCTTTTTGTTTTAATTTTTTCCACGTATGCGCAAACTGACCTGCCAGGACAAGGACAAAGTAAGTCTGACCCTCTCTGCCTGTGTTGCCCTGCAGGGCTCTCACTGGATGGTTCTCTCTTGGTTTTTTTCCTTTTGTCACAGTTTCCCGAGAGGCATTTGCTCTTTCTCCCTCTCCATACCTTCTGTTCGATCGCTGCTGTTGGTTTCTGTTCTTGGTTTGAGTTTTCCTTTTTTTCTTTTTATTTCTCCCTTTTTGTACAACTTCTGAATCTTGGTGCAAATTTATTTTGGGGGTTTTTTACCCTAATTTTTTATGCTGTTCTGTTTGACGTCCACTTCCTTTACTTTGTTTCTCACTGAGACCTTGCATTCCTTCATTATAGAAGATCTTCCCAGGAAAAGCTCAAATGAACAAAAGAATGTACCCTTTCTCCTATATATTGTTCCCCAAAACAAAAGATAAGCAATTCCCTACCCTGCTGCAAATCCTTCAGGCTGGGACGGTTTAAAAGAAAGATTTTTCCTCTATAAAATCAAGAGGGTTTTTTAAAGTAAGTATTGAGAAAAACAGCAGCCTTTCATGCTTTGCTGCTTCGAAATTGATCCCAGAGGATGAGCCTTGGCGATTGCTGCCTGTCAAACAGCACACTCCAGGTTTTCCCTTACAGAAAGCTAAACAGTACATTTTAGGCAGACAGGAAGAGATTCATCTGCTTGATATGAAAGAAGAGCTAATTATGACTTATGGTGCGGGATTTGCAGTTAGTGATCAGGAAGATTTCCTAGGTTATTCCATCTACCTGCCCTCTGAGATGAGCAGTTGTTTCACCTCTGTGTATCTGTTTTCTCATTTATGTAATTAGGCTAAGGATGCAGTATGTCAGACACCCTGTAAAGTTTAATTTATGGTGAGCAATTCTCAGGTCTAAACTGAATCTGGGCATGGAAACACCAGCTCAGATGAAGAACCTTTCAGGGAACTGTAAATATTAAAAGTAAAAACAGAGCTTCGTTGCAGCCATAACCTGTGAAAATTGGTCAGGAGTCCCGATTGCCTTTCACCTTTATATAATAACTGTTGAGTAAGAGAGCAACTTTCTTGTTAGAACTCCTCAGATGTGAGCTGGAGAAATCTGTACAAAGTTGAGCTGTGCATTAGCAATCAACAGCTAAAAATGTAGGCTTAAATAAGTTTTATTTATTGCATGTGCATCCTATGTGTTCCCTGCTTTTCTTCTCTTGAAAAACTACTTTTGTGTTACATCTGAAGAACCAGTCTGTTTCTCCTTTTCTCTGCAGGCCAGTGGTGAAGCAGAGGAGAATGGATCAGACAGTTTCATGCACTCTATGGACCCTCAGCTGGAGAGACAAGTGGAAACGATCAGGAACCTGGTGGATTCCTACATGGCAATTGTCAACAAAACCATCCGAGACCTCATGCCGAAGACAATCATGCACCTCATGATAAACAATGTACTTATCACACTGGTCAATGGAGACAGAGAGACAGAAGGGGGAGAGCATGGGAAGAGAAAAGATGAAGGAAAACTGAAGGCAGATTGGAAGGAGAGGGTGGTGGGGACAGAATGGAGTGTTTTGGGAAAGGCCTTGGAAACGGATTCCCTCTCTGTGCTCGTTTACAGACCAAGGACTTTATCCATTCGGAGTTGCTGGCAAACCTGTACTCGTGTGGTGACCAAAATACGCTGATGGAGGAATCGGCAGAGCAGGCCCAGCGACGTGACGAAATGCTGCGCATGTACCACGCCCTGAAAGAGGCCCTCAACATCATCGGGGACATCAACACCAGCACTATCAGCACCCCAATGCCGCCACCGGTGGACGACTCTTGGCTGCAGGTGCAGAGCGTACCGTCTGGACGCAGGTACCAGAGGCGCAGGGGGAGAGCCCCGCAGCCCTGCCTGATGCCTCTGTGCTGGCTAGCTGGGGCCTCCTACTGACACAGGGAGTCCTCCCTTTCCCCTCTTCTCCCTCTGGATGAAGACTTCTGGCTGATGGTGTTGGGAGGCTCCTAGGCTGTGAAAGCTGTGTGGGGCTGCTGAGTCTTTACAGAGGAAGTGGTGACTTACAAATCCTTAGGTTAGCTGGGGCATAAAGAAGGCCACCTGAAGCCTGGTGTGGCCCTTGAAAGCCAAAGGGTGGTGTGTAAAGTGCCATGAAGGGACGCTGAAGGCAGCGTGTGGGGAGCTGATGGTGGCAGAGGGATCCCAGGCCTGTTGTTGCAGTTGGATTTCTTTGTTTGTTTGCCAGGTCTCCTACATCCAGCCCCACGCCGCAGAGGAGAGCTCCTGCGGTGCCGCCCGCCAGACCTGGGTCTCGAGGCCCAGCTCCTGGACCACCTCCTGCTGGTGGATCCACGCTGGGTGGTGCCCCCCCTGTGCCCTCCAGGCCAGGTGCCTCTCCTGATCCCTTTGGGCCCCCACCTCAGGTTCCTTCTCGGCCTAATCGTGCTCCTCCTGGTGTTCCCAGGTAAGTTCTGAAGCACTGCTCCACGCAGGTGGGATGTGTCCAGTTTTGGAGTATCTGCTTTGGCAGCACTTGGCCTGCCTTGGCCATAGAAGGGGAATAGAGTGCATGGTGTGGGTAGTCTTGGAATATTTGAATTGGGTCTGTAGGCAGGAGCACTGTTGCCCACTGAGATTTCATTGCATAGATGGGGCAATGCCAAGAGAGTTCTCAGGAGCAGAGGTGCAGCCTCTTCTCTGCACAGACATCTGTGCAACAGATGGGGGAAGAGGACCTTGTACCTGAGGGCTTTATTAAAGCAATCATACCAACACCTCTGCTCACAAGCAGGAGGTGGTCACCAGAAAAATCACAGGGTGGGAGTGACAGTTCCCCTCTGTGTAGGGCTCCCCAGAGTATGGAGTTGCCCCTTTGATCCTGGCCCATAGTTTTTTAAGGTGAGTTGGAGAGACCTTCATCTAAGCTGTTCAGATGCTTTTTGACTGGGAGAATATTGCAGTAACACAGGCAGGGGTATCAATGTTTGAGGCGTTTTTCTTGTTTCTGTAATCAAATTGAACATTTTCCAGTCTAGAGGGTTCAAATCACACAGTTTTGCTTTCCCATTAGAAAACTTAATTCCTTTCCTGTTCAGTCAATTCAAACACATTTCAACAGAGTAGGAAGGGATTATCCCTTGTGCAGCTAAGCACGTGTTCCTGAACAGGACTTAGGAAGCAGTCTGGAACCAGGGATGCTTCTGTGTTGGGTATTTGGTCTCCCTGTTGGGAAGAGAAGGAAACTGCAGAGTAAAGAATGAACATAACCAGAAATTCCCCAGTGACAAGCCAGAGGGAACACTTCCCTCATGGAAAATCCCTCCTCTCCAAGCGGATGCTGGTGGCACAGGGCTGAAGCTTTGCCATTTTCTGTGGGAACACCCAGCCTGTCAGCACGCGGTGATGGTGTTGGCAGAGACAATTCAGTCTTTCTCCTGTGAGAGTGCCCCAGCTCGTACTTGGTGCTGCCTGTTGGCAAGGGAAGTGTTCTCTGCCAGGCTGTGTCCAGCCCAGAGATGGATGGTTCCAAAGAGATTATACACAGTTTTCTGACTCTGGTGTGTGCAAATGGTTTTACTTTCTTGGTGCCTCTGCCCCAGTCCTCCCTGTGCATCTTGATGCAGCTCCCACAGTAACTTGTCCACACGTGCTTCAATGTTGCCCTAGGGACTGTGGTCCTCCTGGTGGCACCTATGGATGTTGGCATGCTTCTACTGTGTATTTTGCCTCTTGCTTCTTGTGACCCTGCTTTTCCATATACTGTGACTTTGTGGTTTTTGTTTTTAGTGTACTTGTGCTTCTTTCTGTCTCCATCTTTCTTCTTTCACTCGGTTTCATTTCTTCACTCATGAAAAATATTCTATATACCTGATCATCGTGATAGGATTCCCCAAATGGGCTGAAACAAATTGGCTTCTTTTGAAGAAATCTGTCATAGCCTATCTTAATGGCTTTTCTGCCTTCTGTATGAGGTAGAAGGGTTTAGGGGAAGGTAGGAAATGGCACTGGAGCGGAGGAGGAAGGTGTTTCATGCCTAACCAAGCAATCCCTTGCTTTAGAAGGAGAGATGGTAGGTTGGATTGCATGCTACTGACTGCCCTGGTCTGGAGTTGAAAATGTAATTCCAGAAGCTGTGATGTGATGCTCATTCTCTGATCCCCCTCTCTGATTCTTCCAGTTGTTCATAGGCTCCTCCGGATCCTGATACCAGCTTGTCATTTGAGTTCACTGATGAATGGAGAATTTCCAATGACAAGGGACTCTTTCTCTTCCTCTCCTGTATATAGAATAAGAATGTTCCCTGCTAGCACTTGGACTCGGGTCCTTCTGCCATGGGTGAACGAATGCCATCTCCACTGTTGCTTTTTTTAATGCCCATCTCTTCCCTTGCTAACTGGGCTGCACTGGTGTGTGTGTGTGAGAGAGAGAGGAGCAAAGCTCTTCATGTAGGAGCTGGTGTTACGCTGGAAGTGCACAGTGGTGTCTGGATGTACTTTCCATGTGTGTGCACGTTGGTGCCTGCATAGAAGTTTGGCAGTTTGTTTGTGCCTCCAATTTGTGTGAGTATCTGATTTTATGGATGATGAACTTAGACAAGTGTTGCTCCACTTTTTTTTTTTTTAATAAACATGATTGTACAGACACATCCTTTCACATGTAAACACCACATGGTCCATTTGCTCGCACAGGAAGATTTTCCTGCATATAATTAAGGACACTTAAACCAGACTTACCATCCTGCTTCTGTACTTGGCACTTTTTCAGTCTGCTATGGAAGTCTGTGTTGCCAAATACTACCTTTGGGGACTGAAGGTTACAAACAATGTGAGGCTCTGTCTGTGTGCAATGAGGGACACATTGGACCTATGTGGCAATGGTTCCTCTGGGAAAGAAAACTATGAAGATATTCCTCCAGGTATTTAGTATCTTCAGTTTAAAATAGTTTGGTAAACCGTGGGTGAAAGAGCTTAGAAAGGAGGAATAAGAAAGTTTAGGTGAGAATGGCATAACCATTGGAAAAATCTGTTGAAGGCATTAATGGGTTCTCCATTCTCTGGTACATCTGAGGAATGATGCAAGTGATCAGCACTGTAAGCATCGCTTCACACAGCATTGCCTTCAATTTATTTGGGTCAGAGTAGCCAATGTCATGATTTGTGACCTTGAAAGTACAAGTCTTCACCTGCTTCTTCCCTTTCTGGGTAATGCTCAGTTCTGAGCTGCTTGTTTCAGCTCTAGCATTTAATGTGGTCAGATGACAGGAGTCCTCAGTGAGAGACAAGGGAGGACAAATCAGGCATCATGTGCCCAGCTGACTGGAGCTGAGCCCTCGATGTACGGCTGCTGGGAGTGTCAGCTGGGATCTGTGAGTGGACTTGCTGGGTGGGTGGACGTGCAATGGCCAGAAGGTGTGCAAAGAGATGGCTTTCAACACATCCCTGTGCACAACAGTGTTCTGGATGTGTGCAGAGTTGAGGCTGTGATGCTGTGTGAAGCCCTGCGTGGCTGAATGCAGCCCTGCCCAGCAGTGCACGCTGGAGGGGAACGCGTGGATGTGTCTGTGCGAGTGCTTGTGTCCGTTCCACCTTCCTGACAGTCTGTGTGGCCTCTGCCTTGAACTGTCTGAACTGCCATGTTGATTTCATGTTGTCTTTCAGAATCACTATCAGTGACCCCTGAGGACTGGCAGCCACGGTACGTTCTGCGCTCTCCCTGCACTGCATGAGTCGTTGTGTCCCCATCCTCCATTCGCTCTGCAGCTCGCCTCGCTGCCCAGTTCTCGTGTTAGTAAGAGTCCCTTGTCCAGTGAACCACCTCTGCCAGGATCTCAAAGGGAGGAGTCTTGAACAGAAAAACTGGCTGGCTGATCGGAGATGCAGGAGCTGGGAAAGCCTCAGTACCTGACTTAAGGGCACTAGAGGGTCATTTCCTGCTTCAGATAGAGGAGGTGGGATGGGAGAATGAGCTCTGGCAACAAGGTCTAAATTGTGTCTCTCACTTGGCTGGGAGGGAAGCTGAATTAACTCTTTTTTGATCTGATTTGTCAGCTCTGTTAGGATCAAGATAGAGACTTGGGGAGCTGTTAGTTCAGACTCCTCTTCTTATATTCTAATGTCTGGCTGGAGAAGTTCTTCCACCGTCGCTGTGTCCCTGGTACTCATGGAAGGCAGGAGTTTGGGTTGTTAATCGCAGGACTTCCATGTCTGAGTGCAGGGTAACTGACACAATATTCCCTGTTATCCTTGTGTCCCATCATCACCTTTAGAACTGAACTCCCTTTGTTTGTTCTCCACTTAACCCTTTACTTTCTGGGTTATTCTGCTTCCATTCGAACTGCCTTCTCTCCTCTGTCTTCTGCCCCTGTGAGAAGGGTTTAGTGATCCGTAACCTCCCGAATGCTCTGCCCTGAACTCCTGCCTGTTTCCCTTTCATTCTCTCTCCCTGCATTTTGCAATATTGTACCTGCTCAGTGATGTGGCAGGGTATTGGGGAAGGCTCGTCCTTGCCCTGTTAATGCAGAGGGTGGGAGTGTGGAGAAGGGAGATCTGGCAAAGTCTTCCTCCTGGGAACCCAATGGGGTAGATAGGGCAGAACAGGGCAGACATGGGTGTTCCGGGCCTTTTTTCTTTGTGGATGTTTTTTCTTGAAGTGAAAGGTCTGATTGGGAGGAGAGGAGCAGCAGCAGCTCCTGTAGGTTCCTTTGCCCCGCTGGCTGGGGCAGCCATGTGCTGAAGTCCTGTCTTAGGAATAGCCCGAATCCAAGCTGCTGTTCTAGGGCAGGAGGTCACAGTTAGCCCCTACCTTGCAGCAGATGCTGTTACTGCTGGATGTAATTGCAGTTAGAGCTGAGAGGTGCCGCATCATGTCAAACCAGTGCAGGGATTGTGCAGTGATTGACATCTTTGAGAGCATCATCCATCAGCCCTCCTCGCTGATGACACTGCAGAGGTGCTGGAGCAGTCAGGAGCTTCCTCCAATGCTCTGCCTCCTGCAGACATCCCTGGCAGCCCTAGAACCGTGCATCCTGGTGAGCAAGTGCAGGAGGGAGGCTCGCTGTTGTCTGTACTCGTTCTGGGACTCGCTGTTACGAGGCATTCTGTTCTTAATCTGACATAAAGAGCACCAAGGAAAGACAAATTTAAAACCAAAACACCACCAAAACCCAATCTACCCAAATCCCCCACCCTAAACCTTTTTCAGTCCGAGGGAATAAGCAGAGTGTTTTACCATCTCTGTTAGGTCCCTCTCAGCAGAACCATTAGCCTGTTCTAGATATGGTTCTCTCAGTGTTCTGTCAGGGTATGACTTGAAAAACTGACTTCAAGGGACATGACAGTGTAACCACTCTCCTCAGGCTCCTGCCAGGACTCAGGTCTCACTTCCCATATCCTGGAGACTGCTATAGGCTTTCCCATGATTAAACACTTGGTTCCTTGTCCTGACAGAGGAAAGTGAGTTTTTAGTGATGGCAAAGGGCTTGGCTGGCAGTGGGACAGCCTGAAGCAGCATTTCAGGGGTAGATGTTGCCTGAGGAGCTTCTCTGTCCCTTTTTGTGCTGGGAAACAATTTTCAGCCCTCTGTAACCTTACCAGACAGATTCTGTTTCTCCAGAAAACGTGAGCAGAGACAAAACCTTTAACTTCAAAAAGTGACAGCCCCTCCCTATAATATGCTCCGTACTGAGAGAAAAAAAGTGTCTGCAAAAATCAGTCATAGTACAGTACAAAAAAAGCAGCCCATCTACCTGCAAATTATTAGTGCTCCTTTCAGCCCTGTTTATTCAGGTAGGGTCAAGTAGGCCTCTCTTGCCAGAACTCACTACATAGTCCAGTGACTTCAAGCATCTGTTCATGTAAGTCCACAGAGGCTGTTAGAACAACCTGTCCAAACTCCTGAAATGCAAAAAGTCCTTTAAGCTTCTTAAAAAAAACCAAACCCTTCTGACACTCATGACAGTGCAACAGCATCTCACTAAAGGCTGAGCTGGAGTTCTGTAAGGTTTTAATTCAAGTGCTCCTACTGTTCCAGTGACAGGAGTAGCTGTTGGATGGTTGCACAGCTGCACTCACACCGTGAGCACCCTGTAGTGATAACGCGCAGATCCCACATGTTGTGAAGCTCAGGTTCACAGATTCCCCAGCTGTAACATCTCATTGCAAGGTTTGCTTCTGGGAGACAGAAGTGTTTCAGCATCCTTCTGAGATGGTTGTGATTTCCAAGTTAGCTTGTTCCCATCGGTGTTTGCTGGCCCAGAACAATAACTTGATTGGCCTGCAGACGGTGGCTCTTGCCGTCCCCATTGACATTTTCAGTCAAGGAAATAACATTTGGAAATGTTTTAGTGGCTGAAGGTTTTTAATGTATTATTTCCCAAAGCAAGGAACAAGTGGTTGTAATTGTTTTGAGCTCTGGGGCTTAATAGATATGGAGCAATAAACGCTGCTGAGGTCTAATAAACAGGACTGTAGAGATGCTCTGGTTCATTTGCCAAGATGAGGGAGCTTGCCCATGGTTTTTTTGGAGCTCCTCTGGTACCAGTGTGATTACAGACTTGCAGTCAGTGCAAAACACAGACTTCCCTGGCTCAAAAGACTTCACTGGTGCAAACATTCTCCTCTGCCCCTCTTTCCTCCCTCAACCCCTGTGTTAGGGGAGGGCCTTCGTTTCCAGCAGTCGATTGATTCTCTAAATTAAAGCCTGTCGGTGTGGAATGGTTCAGGCCTTAAACATCAGCTTCTGTATGACCAGTGCAAATAATTCCTCTCTCTCAACCTCTTTCCTGTTGTATGTGCTCTTTGCATTTCAGGCAGTTTGGATTTAAAACTACTCTGGATTGGTGCTGAACAGTTTATTTATAATGTTACATTACACTGTTTAGGTTGCAGACACTGCAGGGAATGTGCTTTAAAGGGAAAACGTTGGTTGGACTCTGACTTACACAACACTCTTTTTTTCATCTGAGTCTGAAGTGATCTTTCAAGTAATGAGTTGAAAGAGATGGCAGGGGTGGTGTTGTGTGTTTTTTGGGGGTTTGCTTTTCCCCAGTCCCTTAGAGGGAGGAGGTCTTAGAACACTTAATCCATGCAGAGAGCAAACACTTCACTTGCTGCCCAATTACCTGGCTAAAGGGCAAAAGAGCTGAAAGAGAGTGAAGTAGTGACGGCCAAAGATCCTTCTGTTGAAGTAAGTCAAAGCTGCATTTGCTGAGCACCAGAACTAGAGAATTGGAAGCAGCAAGCTTGCCCCTAACATCAAAGATCAGTATGGGAAAAGGGAATCTCAAGCTTCCAGTAGCCTCGGGGGCAGGGGAAGAAGGTGCTCCTCTAAAATGGCCAAGAGCCTCTGACAGCAGCGCGTCTCAGAGGACCCCATCCATGCTGTGTGACTCATGTGCTTGATAGAGGAGCTCACTGTTGTCCATGCTTCTCCACTCTCATTCCAGAGCCAGCGCGCTCGCTGGTGAGAAATCTCTGCAATTCCAAATTTCAGAGGGAAAGCGGAACTGGCTGTTTTCCTGGTGCCCCACGCTGTGGAGTCGCCTCAAGTTTCATTCTCTTGCTGGCTCAGGCGAGGTGGAGAAGCATGTGTGGTTGTGACTGCGATTGCTGTGCTAACCACGGTGTGTGTTCTCTTGTTTTTGTTTCCTGCTTTTTCACAGCAGAAGGGGCCCTGCCTCACCTACTCGACCTACCATAATCCGACCGGCTGAACCGTCCCTCTTAGATTTATAACTCGAGGCTGTAGACAGCTGGCGACGAATGCCGGGCTGGCGGCTTCCCCATTCCACCCTCCCTTCCACAGCCACAGTCACTCCTCTCATCCATCCCACATCTCTGCCTCCCACCACCCCTTCCTGGTGTGTCGTAGAACACTAGCCTAGTGATCGAGCTCTTCGTCTCCACTCGTGCGTCCTGTATTGCTTTGTGAGCATAGAGTAGCCTCATTCAGTGGGATGGATCCCTGAAGTACACGGGCTCCTTGGAGAGATCAGCCTCAGGGACATCCTTAAGTCCAAGTGGTGGCTGTCCCTCCAGTAATTTCACCTGCCTGGTCTAGCCTGGATAAGTGTCCTGCCTGTGTCAGTTAGCTGTAGCACCTAGGACTGAGCTGTAGCTATTTTATTTTCTTGTAGTTAAGAAGACAAAAGTGTGAGTTAGAAGAGCAATACTGTCAAAATGTGACACCGTTAGGAAGAGATTACATGTCCTGTGTAATAGTTCGACTTCTAAGGTGCAAAAATTCATGTTGGGAACAGTGCAATCAACCTTACATCAAAGCAAGGCAGGGAGATCAAAAAGGGGGGAACTCAGTGGATCGAAATAGTCCTGCTAGAGTGAAGTCTGAGGTAGCGCACACACCTCAGTGTGCAGGGAGCACAAGGACCTGCTCGCGCCCAGCTCCCCGGAAGAGCTGGGGAAGTGCTGCTGGTGATGCTCTGGCTCCTGCCAGAAGTTGTCTTGCATCATTGTTTTTGGCTGACTTTCCTGAACCCGGCAGGGAGAGGGGAATGGGTAACGCTGCTCCCCCCTTGCAAACGGACAACCAAACGTTTTCAGGGAGTTCGCTGCGTAATGTTCTGTTGAAAATATTTCTGCTTTCAATGAGCACATCTTTCAGTGTTTTTTGGGTACT
Source organism: Dromococcyx pavoninus (assembly GCA_033558185.1). Lineage (NCBI taxonomy): Eukaryota > Metazoa > Chordata > Aves > Cuculiformes > Neomorphidae > Dromococcyx > Dromococcyx pavoninus. The sequence continues at coordinate 100,465 of JAUMJL010000609.1, read as the reverse complement.
GTGGTGACTTCTTCCGTAGCCTTTTCTTGCATGTGGCTGGTACGTGTTTGGGGAAATTGTAACCGTTGTTGATCGCAACTCGTCTTCTTAAGGTTTGGTTTTTACTTTTCATGCTACCTGTATTAAAAAAAAAAAAAGACTTGAGAATTAAAAATCTCTGAACCCTTTGCATCTCAGATGTCTGTCTCTATCAGAGCTAAATGAGCCGCACGTATTGCAGGCAGGCTTCCAACCAGGCCTGAGTCAGATTGAAGTTCTCTTATTTCAGTGCTAAGGCTCTTAATTTCTGTTGTGGATCCTCTGTTGTTCTGATGCCAGTTCCTTTCTGTATTTTAACTATTGTTTTACTGCTTCTCCCCTTTTTTTCCTTCCCTTTTTTTCTTTGTTTCTCTTGTCTTGAAACTTCAGCCGGCCGGGAAAGGCCAGTCCCTCCCGCCCGGAGAGCCCAAAACCACCATTTGACATGTAGGCCTGCTCCCTCTGAGACTCTTTGCCTGCCTCTTAGCTGTTCTGTCCTGGAATGGTCTGACTCGAATCTCACACATGGCTTGTTCTGTTTGTATTTTGTGACACACACATATCGGATGTGATTGTAGTGAAACTGTGTTGGTTTTTCTTTTCTTCCCAGCTGCTTAAAGGAGTTAAACAAGTATATTGTAGTAATGAGAAACATATCTTTACTGTTATAAATACCTATAAATATATATATAAGATGAAAAAAATCTATATATGTCCAGGTGTTTAAAGCCATTTGTGCTTCCATGTGGATTTTAGGAAATACTAAAGTAGGGAAAGAATATCTATATACATATATATATACACACATGCAAAAAGTTAACCAAATCCCGATGTTGAGTTTTTGAGCTGATTGTTGAATTCTCTGCTGTGTGCAGTTGGGTTATTGTATTACCCCAGACTTGTGGGTGAACTGTCTCAGTGCTGGTAGTAGCTGTGATGCAGTTTGTGATCTACCTGTCACTCTTGTTTATTGGATGAAATAAACTATCATTTCTGTATAATGAAGGTCTACATGACTAGAATAAAACCATCTCTCTTGCTCTTTCTCTGGGTGATTTTCAAACTGTGTTTAATTAAAACCTAATCTTTTCATCCCATGGGGCTTAAAAAGCTGTAGAGGAGAGCAGGTGCTGTCACTGCTAGGGAAGTTGGAGCAGCTCTAAGTCCACAGGAGTTGCAGCAGAGTCAAACCACTTGTCAGGTATGGAAGGTGATTCCCTTCCTCCATTGTAAGGGAAATGCATGGAGGTGCTTCAGTGACCGGATATGCAGAAGGTGGGAGTTTTGCACACAAAATTTGTTCTTAAAAAGGTTTGTGGAGCACAGTGAGAAGATGCTGTGGTTTCTCTGTTGAGCTGTGTGGTTTGGGCCTGTACCTGAAGTGTAGTGAAAAATGAATCTGAACCAAGGGTCTGCCTGCAAAATGAGAAACATCTCGGGCCTGTCAGCAGGCTGTCTACAGGAAAACATCCATGGGAGCTACATGAAAAGGGCATTGATGCCAGGGCAGGTGTTTCTAGTGTTGGGCCAGCTTTCCTTAATAAAGAAGTCATTCTTTTTTTTTTTTCCTGGACATATTTCAAGGTGCTCTGAAAAGAAGAAATACATCTTTGGTGCCCATCTGAATATGTTTATTCAGGAAGCAGATTTGCAACAGGACAAAGTCTTTCTGCAATAGACTGCAGATCTTCACTGGTCTTGTCTCCTTTGCAGTACTAGAGGAGGACACTCAATAATTATTTATTCCATTTATAGCAATGCTTTGTATTAGATCACAGTCCTGCCCTCATTAGTTATTGTACAGATTCATGAATAGCCTGAGCAGGCATAAACACTGCAAAAGGCTTGGTCTCTCTGCAAGGAACATTCTACACAGATGCACTCTGCACACACAGAGCCTGGGAGCCCGTGTGCCTTGTGTTGTGTGAATAACAGACACCGTTAGCCTGCTCAAATAAAGGATTTCAACAAACAGCTTCCACCCTCCACTGGTGGCTTCACAGGAAAGCACTAATTATTCTGTGTACACTTTTTTTCAGTTGTGCATGGAAATAATAAGAATGAACCATTTAAAAGAAGCAAACAAACAAATGAACAGCCACCCCCACACTTCCTATGATTCTGATGTTTGCTGCCACCCTGGGGTAAAGTATGACCAAGAAAGGAATGGTCTGATTGTGTTGTTGACAAACTCAGAAGTTGCTACTGTGATCCTGTGCTTGCATCTCTCGACAGGTTATCAGGGAGGTGAGTGCTGCTTGAGGTGCTACTCCAGACTCAGGTGTTTGGATTGCACAGCTGTGACCATCACACAGCTCCTGCCTGAAGGGCTCTGGAGGCTTTGAGGAGCCTGATCCAGTGAGAGGTGTCCCTGCCCATGGCAGGGGGTTTGGAACTGGATGATCTTTAAGGTCCCTTCCAACCCAAACCATTCCAAGTGTATTTGCAGGATCTCCCCAGCAGTTCACTTCAGCACTTGCACTGCCAAGGGATTTGCTTTGCTGCTGTGTTGGGGAATTTTTTTCTCCTTAGAACTGAGGCTCCAGTGTCAAGGCAGTGCCAGGCACCACCTCTACTGCTGCTGTTTGTCCCAGGAACTTACAGAGGGGCCATAGGGTCTTGGATTCCACCCATCTAATGTGTTCCTTACCAAAAGGGGAGAAGTAAGTTCAGGGATGGAGAACTAGAACCCCTACAGCCCAGAAATTCAAAACAAAGCATGTTTATTAAGTAAGTAGTTTCCTTTTACTTATTTTCTCCCATATTTTAAAATAAATAAAACCTTCAGACACATACAATTGAAACACATCATCCTTCAAAGTGCAGTTACATTTCCACCCCACTCCCAAGAATCACATAAAGCTTTGTCAAGTAACCAAGAAGACTCAAAAGGCAACCCTCGGTCCCTTCCCCTAGCAACGAGAATAATCAGAGCTGTAGCACTGCCCAGCGAGCCCGGAGCCCCTCTCTTTTGGCTGTTTTGGATACATTTGCAAGAGGCAGGCTGCAGAAGAAAGTGGGAAGGTTAAGATACATGGTATGAAACAAAAACCACCTGTTCAGAGTCTGAAGAGTTCGTTACCAGAAGTTAGTTCGTTACTTTGGGAGCCCTGGAAGGAAGTAGGCTGATTACAGTCATGAGTGATGGATCAGAACCGCTGCTGTCACTGCCGTGACACCGGCAGCAGGGGCTGGGACAAGGGATGAAGTCATTTTGCCAGAAGTCCTGGCATCTTCTTCCTCTCCCAGCCTGCACCTGGCCCAGGTGACGTGCCAGCACCAGCCGCCTCCTGGGATTAGTTCGAGCCTGCTTGTACTCCAGCACACCAAGTAACAGAAGAAAGAGAAGATGAGGTCTGATGCTCAAATTCTGGCTGATGCAATCCCTCTTTCCCAAGGTCCTTAAAGCAGGTATCTGTTCTGACCAAGGGCACTGACCAGAGGTATGGGCACGTACAAGTCAGTTAAGTCCTTTCAGGCTCATAGAAAATTGCTGTAGATGAGATTTAGTGCCATTTAAACTACCATGATTTTGACCTCATCGTTCTCATCCGCACGGTAGAAGAAGGGAATGCAGGGGTTTTCCAGCGGGGAGCCCAGCCTCTCCTGGGGGTTCTGGATTTCTCTGAGCAGCTGCATTATTTGCTTTGCTGTGGGGTCCTCTTGGCTTGGCTGAGCAGCTTTACTGTCGATAGGGGAGAAACCGGATTGATGAAGAGCAGCCTCTTGTTCTGCTTCATCCGATAAATTCACTTCCCTTAGCCCTGTAGGAACAGACAAGGCAGGCAGGTCACACTTCCCCTCCCTGCACAGAGGCCCCAGGTGATTCCTGCTCCTGGCTGCAGCTCACCTTCCCCATCAGTAGCGTTCAGTTCCATGCGCCTCTCCACTGGAAGTGCACTTTCACTCTGACTCAATAGCTCTGGGTTTTGAGCCGCTGCTATGTACTTGCTGTACCATTCATTTCTCTCCCTGACCAGGCGCATCACCAAATCCTGCAGTTCCAGTAGCTTCACCTGCACCAACATAAAGGAAAGCCTATGAAAACCAAACACAAACACTGCAGTACAATTTGCAGTCCTGCCTCTGTCACAAAATTAGCAACTCTGAAGTTAAAGCCAGCTGGAGAACACCACGTGAAGGCCTGGGCTGTGCAAGTGCTCTGCAGGCCTGCCTGGAGTAGACTACGGAAAAGATTCCTTGCCTTCATCTCTTCCTTGTCCTGAGCCAATCTGCTGATGTACTCCTCCTTCTCCTGGTGTCGTTGTTTGAGGATAGCCCTTTGACTCTGGTACAATGCAATGTACTCCCCTGCAACACAACAGAAGCGTGAGCAGCAGCTCTTAGCACAACCTGGGCAGAAACATTACGGCCAGCACAGAACTATGTGGCACGAGGAGCCAGCAAATCCAGCCCTGGATGGGAGGTCTAGCCTAGTTAGGCAGCAGAAGGGGACCTGAACTGCTTGGTAGTTGGAGGGGGTCCATCTCCAAAAGCTGTTGTGTATCTTCAGTTCCCCAAATAAAATAAAAAAAAGCATTGATCAAGTTTTAGCCTGAGCTGGAGTTGCCTGACCGTACCAATGGTGTCTGTTTCCCCAGACAGCTGAATGCAGCGATGTTCTAACTCTTCCAGCCGTTCCTTCAGATCCGCTTTCTCACGCATCAGGTCTGTGAAACGAGACTGAACACAAAAAGTGGTATCAATCACTTGAGCTGCTCCCATACAGAGGGTACCTGGGTTAAAGATGACACCACTCACACTGGTCTGAGCCTACAGACAAATCTTGCTGCCTGACAGCTTGTCCCCAGTTTGGTGCTAAAAGGAACAGAGAGGAGCAAGCAAGCTAGAGACGGTGTGAAAACGCATCTCTGCATTTTGGGAAGCAGAAGGGTTGATGAAACAAAGAGCCTTTGAGCCTTCTCCTTGCTGGGACAGCACAACTCTGGTCATGCTGTGCTCCAGGACTGCAGCACATCTGCATACCAGCAGGGGGGAGATATTCAGTCTGGTTGTGCAGCTATTTCATTAGAAAAAGACCACAGGTGAGTGTTAGACCCTTAAACTCACAGTCTTTGGGGAGATGGGAGGGGAGTTACTGCTCCAAGCTTTCCTGTGCTGAGACAAGCAGTGATAAGGTTTTTAGGAAGTAGCTGCTCATTATTATCATGGAACATCTGCTACTTATTCCCCTACAATTTGTCCGTGCATGGTGTAGGAGAGTTGGACACTGGATCAAAGTCTGGCTGAGCAGCACAGTGGGGCTGAAAGAAGGTGAGATCCTTCGCTTACCTGTAGTTTCTCCATGGCAGTTCTCAAAGCCTCGTGAACCTCCACTGGAACAGTATCCCCAGTGGAACCTGGAAGGGAGATGTGTAATTTACAGTTCCTCCTCAGACACGATGCCCTCACAAAGCCTGTGGATCTCTTTCAGAGCCAGGGCCAGCCTTCATATTTCTGCTGTCCCCAAACAGCACCGAATTGTTACCTCCGTCCAGCGTGACGCTGCGTTGCTGCTCCTGCCTCAGAGCTGCTATTTGCTGCAGCAGACTTCTGCAGTGCTGTTTCTGAGCAGCCAGCTGCTGCCTCATGTCTTCTCGCTCCTTCTCCACTTGGGACATGGCAGATGTCAAGAAAGCGACCTGAGAAGAACACAAGAGCGTGCATTTAGTGCTTCTCCTGTGTGAGGCACGACCAGTCGTCAGCTCGGGACAAAGAGAGTAACAGTTTACCTCATTTTATTTATGGTATGAAACCAAAGTACTGAGTGACTGTCCTGGAACTAAACCAGGCAGCAACCACTGCATCTTTTCTCATTTCCAAGCAGTACAAATATGCAGGTTAAATGCCAGCGCTCATGATATCTGTTTGATCACAGTAATTTCCCATTATGACTGTACTTACAGAGATCTAGTACATATTTGACACCATTTCCAAGTCTCCTTCCAAACTAAAGAGAACATCATCATAATTAGAGAGCCACTCAGCCAGCTGAGGGTCTTCACAATTAAAGCCACTGCCAGAATTCCAGTCTATCTTGCAAGGATGCTGCAGAAATCTTGATTTTTGGTGCTATGCACAAGGAATCGTTACACTTCCCTCGTTACTGGACCTCAGCTGGTAGGGAGCACAGCTTGATAAACAGCCTGCTCCATGCACCCAGTAGAACCTCTCTGCAATTTAACCCACCTCCTTTTCTAGACTTTTGTGTATAACTAAAACCAATGGCTTTTCTACCCATTAAGACTCACCATATCTTCATGGCTTTCAAACTTCTCTGGGATCACAAATGAAGATTTTTGGATTTCTTCGTTCATTGCTTCACTTTCAACTCCATCTCCTGTAGAAAAAGGAAGGTGAACGGAGAGGTAACACCCCAGAAAGCCCAGCTCCCCCCAGAGACCTGCTGCAGCTACTCACCATCTAGTCGGTGCAAAATCCTGCCATCCAGCTCTGCTGCCAACTGGCTGATCTGGGCCTGCAGCTCTTTGTTTTCTTTAGCTACAGCTTCCAGGTTTTCCTGCAGGAGAGAAGCAGAAGCTCACTGAAACCTGCACAAGTCAGACTGCTAAAAACCACTGCATCTTCAGGCAGCAGCACCACACACACACACACACACACACAGAGAAAAGTGCTTCTGCTCCAGACAAGTACCATTCATCTGTACAGCACAGGATGTAATCTTAGAATCACAGAACAGCCCAGGCTGGAAGGGACTGTGAAAGATTGTCTGATCCAAAATTTGCTTAAATAATACTTGATGCACTTTTCCTCCTGTTTTCCTACTTGTCCCTTTTTACCTTGGTCTGCTGCAGCTCTTTCAGGTGCATTTCCACTGTCACCTTCCCCTGCACCTCCTCGTGCTGCAGCCGATCCATAAGCTGTGTCTGCAGCAAGTACTGTTTGTGCAGCTCCTCCTTCTCGGCAGCCAGCTGCTGGTAGGCCAAGGAGTACTGCTGCAGGTGGCTGCAGTACTGGTCCCGCTGCTCCTGCAGCCCCCGAGCCTCCTGGGTCTTCAGTTCCAGCTAACGAAACAAAATCAAACCAGCACATCAAACCATTTCTGCCACAAAAGCTGATCCGTGTGACACGATCCAAACTGTCAACATTGCCCCAAAGCCACCCGCTAGGCAGGCAGCCACCACCTGCCCCCCACATGCTGGTCCCCCATAGCTGACAGCAGACGATGGGGGAAGGCTCCCAGCTTGAGCATTACAATATCAATTTCCATCCTTCCATCAAAGTTTGGGAAGTTGCCAGTGGTTCACATAAACCTCCAGTTACCTGCCCTGCCATCCCACCGGCTCTCGCTTACCGTCTCTTTGAGCTCCCCCAGGTTCTCCTGCAGCTGCCCAAGCTTCTTGGCCAGCTCTTTCTTCACGTGTTGCTCAGACTGTAGGGCACTCGTAACCTCCATGTTTTCATTTGTCTGCAAAACAAACACCATTCTATAAGGAGATTGCCCCAACAGAAACTCTCAAAAAGCCACGTTCCTTCCTGATACAACAGGGTGCCATCCCTTGGGTTATTCCGGCGTGTAACTAAGGGCCATAAATTGACTGTTCAGGGCAGTAAATAACTTACAGAATGGTTCAGAAAAATGGGAAAAAAAACAAGGAATGAGCCAGGGGAATCCGTGCTGGGTCAGTGCCAAGAGGAGGCCTGGCACATCACACAGCCTGTCAGCTCCAAGGCAGATGGGAGGTGTGAATATCCCAAACAGAGTCACAGACATTGAAAAAACACAGAGTTCAGAAAGGACTAAAGAAAAATCAGCAGCTAAACCACCATTTGTCAGTTTGCCAGGGCCCCAGAGGGGAAGTTGTCACATTGAAAGAAGCAAGCAAGAGTAAGGATTCGGTTCCAGGTAAGAATGACAGAAGCAGGAGAGAAGACGGCTGAGAACTACTTCCTCCACAGGCAAACTGAGGGAACAGAAAACAGGTGTCTTCAATGGTAAAAGGGCAGGAGGAATACTTGGGTAAAGAAACAGCCTGACTGCCAGGGATGAAAGGAAAAGGAAACTGCTCTGGACAGAGATATTGGTTCATCTGCCAGAGCTCCCGAGGGAGTAAGGAATTACAGGGAACCTCCAGGCACAGCAGTATGTATCACAGAAGATGGAGCATCCACAGCCTCAGAGGATGAGACATAATGCTTCTGCCAGTTTTTTACATCTGTGCTACAGAAGGATTGCACCAGTGAGGGAAGCAGTGGAAAAAGATGCCCGAAAGAGACATACCAGTCTGACAAACCCATTCTGCAGCTCAGCCAGCTGCTCCTTCAGCTCTCGATTTTGGCTCAGAGCCCTACTGATTGTGGCCTTGTCACTCTGCATGTCCTCCAGGATCTGCTGTCTGTCCGCAGACTCCTCGTTGTAGCGCTGCACGGCCTTCTCGAGCTCCAGCAGCCGCTCCTCCTGCTCCCGGTTGAGGTGGCTCAGCTGCTCATTGTCCCGGACCTGGGCCTGGTACTGCCCCTGCAGTTCCTCCTTCTCTTGCTGCAGCCGCTGGATCTCTTCCTGCAGACTCAGCTCAGCTGCTGTGGGCCCTGGTGGTGAGGAAGGCTCAATATCCATGGGCTTAACTGCTGAGGAAATGGAATCAAAAGCAGCTCAGTCATAGGGCTAAATCGCTGTGTAATACACATCACTATTAGCCTTCCTGTACTTCAAAGGGGCCTACAGAAAAGCTGAGGAGGGGCTCTTTATCAGGAACTGCAGTGACAGGATGAGGGGAAATAGTTTTAAGTTTGAAAGAGGGGAGATTTAGATTAGGTATTAAGAAGAATTTTTTTACTTTGAGGGTCGGGAGGCCCCGGGGTGGAACTGGATGGGCTTTGAGGTCCCTGCTAACCCAGACCATTCTATACAGAAAGCACACCCAAACCTACAGGGCTCTGACCTAGAAGGAATCACCAGCTGCATTATCTAATCCTTGCTGCAGGGGACTGAGAGGAACAAAGGAACAAAATGATCCCAAAACCAAGCACAGCATCATTGCCAGCTCCTTCACAGCCCTAGGAAAAGCATCCTGCCTCCTTAAATGCCTAGGCCCAGAGAGGCTGCCAGTACAGTCAGGCAGATACTGAAGACTGATGGTCAATCTTCTGAAGCAGTTCACTTGCTGTTTGCTGGGATGAAAGGTGTCTTTGGGCCACCAGGCTTTCAGCTGCCTTCACAGCTTCAGACCTGCCTGCACCTCGTGTGCACAGTGGGGACAGAGTTAACCAGAGTTAACTCCACAGTGTGAAGCCCCACTGTGGAAACCCTACCTGATTTGCTCAACAGCTCTGTAATGTTGGCTTCCAGCTCCTGAATTTGGGCCACGTGCTTCTCCTTCTCCTCTGCCATTGTGTGCATCTGCAAGGCCACACAAGTGAAAGTTAAAAGTGTTCATGGTGCATTTACTCCTGCCTGTGTTTGTCAAAAGCAGCTGTGATGCTGCCCTCGATGCTACCTGCTCAGAGAGCTGCTGTAGCCGCTGCTGCCAAATGCTCTGCTCCTCCTTCAGTTTCTCTACATACTGATCTCTTTCTACTTGGAGCTGCTGAAGTGACTCTGAGAGCTGTTCAAAACAAAATAAAACACAAAGAAGACTGTATTGGCTAAATAAATTTGACAGTGACCGCTTAAGGGATAAAGACTGAAGAAGCTCAGGCTGCATTCTTCTGCCACAGGTTTCTTTACAGACTTCAAGATTTAGATGATATCTCATGCAGCTCTTACCTGAGCAACCTGGGTTTCCAGGCTTGCCTTCTCCTCCAGCACCATCTGCAACTGCTGGTTTGCATCCAGACTCCCTGACTGATTTGAGAACTGCCAACAAAAATCAAAGTTATAGCAAAATGCCAATACTCAATCACTCTGTAGCCTTACCCTCAATGGTAACCGGCCACACGATTCTGTTGTATCTTTCTATAGTTCTTTAAAGTGTCCAACTCATAGTGAAGTTGAGTGCAAAAAAATATGGAGGATTAAAATCAAATATCTTAGGTTTTAGCCCTGTAAAATAGGCTGAACTGGGCAGCCCCTCCCAACCAATTTTATATTTACTATTTTTTCAATAAACAAAATGCACTTTAATCAAACCATTTGGCTCAGAAACTGTGTGTTTCCAGAATGTGCATTATACAGCCAGATCAGATGGTATAAAACCTTGTGACTTTAAAAGTAGTTAAACATGTCAGGAATTTAAAGCCAGTGTCTGGAATGTGTTAGTGGACTATGTAGCAAGGCTGGTGCATTTGAGACACAGCACTTTCACAGAAGAGTAGCAGTTGGCTTTATTTCAAGGGTAACTTAAGCCACTGTTGGGGGACAAAAGAGCATTTTCTTCCCTCACAGGCTCACCTTAAGGTCAAGCTTGCTCTCTGAACTGCTAACAGCTGGCTTCATACATTCCCTTTCTAACTGCACCTTCTCTTAACATTCCCCAGCCACCCTGAAGTTGCCATTGTCCAATTCACCACCTTCTGTTATGGTGGGTGCAAACACCACCCCTGCTCAACTGGTTTCTCAGTGAGACTGCACAACAACTGAGTAACCAAAATGCTGCAGATACAAGCAGGAAAAGTCACTGTATTTTCACACTTAGTATGTTCAGTAACACTCTCATACTTTATAACATTCTTCTAGCAGACCAATGTCACAATGTCTTTCCATCTACCACTCCAGCTCTTCAGAATATAGACTTTCTGTTTCTCAGAGGCCTCACCAAAAGCCTTTTACTGAACGGATGTCCCGATGGGATTGTGTTCCTTATTTAAAAACAAGAGTTCAGTCTTGCAATGATCAGTGTGATCTCCCCTTACATCCCACAAGGATTACAGTTACCTGTTGAATCATCAGTTCAGCCATTTCCAGTTTCTTATGCAAATCCTCTATATCCAACTTCATAGCTGAGTTCTTGGAAACCAGGGAGTGGACTTGCTCTGACAGCTCTGAATTCTGCTGCTTTATTTCCTCACTACTTTTGCTGAAACAAACAATTACAGTGCCATCACTATATTTACTATGGCTTTCCTGATGTCCATATCATAAATTTACAATCCAGTTCCCTAGAGCAGCTTGAATCACAGAAACATCACAGCTAGGGACTTTTTTTTCAAATTGAATACCCAGCCTCCCAAGTGTGGTCTGTGCCCCTTGTTATGTTTCGTGGCAATACTGAGAAGAGCAGAATTACTCTGCAGTAACAAGCAGAATGGACTCACCTTCGTTTGTACAGTTCCATTTTCAGGTTGTCTCGCTCTTTCACCAACTCTTTATTATGCTGAAGAGAAAGGCAATCATTGATTCATGTACAGACTTTAGCCAAACAAGCAAGATGGTAAAAAAAATATTTCATTTCATCTCTAGCAGATCAGCCAAAGTGAAAAGGTCATAGCTTTGGCAAAATCCTCAGGACAGGTTTGCTTAGAACCTCCTGAATTTTCCAGGAGTAAGTCTGCTCAGTCTTTTCAAATGTGATGCTACAACATGAGGTTATTTCTGCAGGCTTCTGGGTTAATATCAATGCTGAAGTGTCTGTTTGATGGAAACCCTCCTGGGTCAAGGTCTTAGAGAGGCTTCTGTTGTGTGGAGCTGGCAAAACTGCTGAAGAAAGGTGCCAAATCAGAAGGCAGCTACTGGACCATATGATTAGTGGTCACAGAAACCTGAATGAAGTTTGCCTGGATCACAGAGAACACAGGGCTTTACAAGGCTAATTAATAATTAAGAGGGTTCATTTCTGTCTCTTCTCTAAGCAGGGACTACAGACTTTGTAGTAGTGTAGTGACAAGCAAATAGCCAAAGACAGAGCTGCTGGTTAAGCATAAACAGAGGTGACTCTTACCTTCTCTGACTGCTTTTGCTGCATAGAGATGGAGGACAAAGTACGTTCCAGCTCTGATACCCTCTGGCGAGATGAATGTAGACGAGCAGCAAGGCTTTCGGCTTCTCCTGAACAAGTCAGAGCAGAGTCAGTTCAAGCAAGACCACAAAGAGCTTTTGGAACTGGCAGAACAGCACCTTCTACTTTGTCAACAATTTCTTGATTAAGGCAGCACAGAGCTTTGTCAATCAGTAGACCCGGTTCCACTCCAGGTTCTACAGGTGAGTCATTAGCAGCTCTGGGCAGTAAAACTTCCTCACGTTTAGAGAGAAATGACGAAACTTCCTTTGCAGAACAATAGAAAATATATTGCTAGGGTTTTTTTCCTAATAGCAGAAATTGCTCAAATTTCGTTCAGAATGAACGGCTTGGGCAAAACCTACATCAACATGACAGCTGTGTGGGAGGGAGAGTGAAGAAAAGAGAAGGAAGTTTTAAAAGATAGAGAAGACAGTTCAGAAAGGAACAGTCTGGGGCAGTCACCAGCCCAAACAGGGCTGACAAGGCTTTAGTGATGCACAAAAGAACCTCAATTGCCATGGGATCAACACGCTCCAAATTGGGGGCAGCTATGATGAGAGAAGCAGTGGCAGTGCCAAGCACTGCTCATTAGGGAGTCAGGGAGTGTTGGGAGCCGGCTGCCAGCCGCTGTTACGCCTGAGACTCGAAATCCACGCTTTAACCAACAGCTTGAGCCGGAGCCCTCACAGTCAATTACCTGATTTCTGCCGTGCAGCTTGCTGAGTATGGCCAAGGGCTGTCTGCAACTCGGACTTCTCAGAAACTAGAATCCCAATAGTCTGGATATGAACCTTTGGGAAAGGAAAACCAGCTCAGTGCTAAACTTCTTTGATTGTAACTGCAACATCACTTGTTGCCACAAAAGGTACTTCATAAAAGTAAAGAACTCATGCAGTTAAGTACAGTCCGGCTGACTGACTCCCAGTTTTCTTGCAGGATTGGACTTGTGGCTTCCAGGATGAAGACTGTGAGCAGCCAGTAATCCTGAAAACAGCAGAAGTCAGGTAATGTTACTGTAATGGAGGCTCTCTCTTACCTGTAGCTGTTCCCTCAGTGCTGCTTGCTCTTTAGAAAATTTCTGTTCAAACTCCTTCTTTTCCTGTATAAACGAAAGCACAGAAATGTAAATAGTTCACCCTTGTTGGTTTATGTCAAACTAAAAAAGCTGTGATTCATTTGCAGTATTCCCAGCATCTAAATGATACCAGTATTTTTAAAGACATACTTCAGTTTTCCATTATTTTAAATACTTCATTATTTATCCATCCTGGAATGGCAACAACTGCATAGCACAATCCCTGCTAGTGTAAACGTGGCGGTGTTTGGAATGCAAGCTATTGGCAAGGACTCAAACTGTAATCTCCTGCCTCCACTGCACTCCTGCAGTACTTGAGTATTTAAATATTAGCTTTTGCCAAAATAAGAACACTACCTGCCAGGCCTGACTCCTGAAGTCAAAATATTCAACCTTATGCTACAAATTAAACTGAATCTGACACAAGACCAGATCACCTGTGCCTGTGCCACTCCACTGTGCTTTCTACTCCTCAGAGAAAACAGATACCTATTGCTGTGTCTATCCAAAATAGGACACACTTTACCTTCTCCAGCTGATTCACTGCTTCTTGGTTCTGCTGTTTCTAGGGAAGAAAATTGATGTGCCAATATTAAAAGAAAATACTCTCACACCGGTGAAACACATCTGCACTTTAATGAAGTAGGACAGACACCAAATAACTGCAAACAGAATTTCATTTATCCTTTCTATAAAAGACTAAGAAGTTTGTCTTAGCTATTAAAAATAATAGATTTGGGGCTCCCTTCACTAATATATTTCATATACCAGAGTGGTTTTCATTGCTCAGTGCATGACCACAGTTTTTCCCAAATACCACAACTCAAACCCCTGTCTCTTTCTGAGCATACACCAACTTCAGTTAAACTTGCATCCTACATCTGTGAAATTAATTGTAATCACCAAAAATGCTTTTTAAAAAAAAACACACAAAAAGACCCCAAAAACCCAAACAAAACCCATAGTCTTTCTCTTTAATGGAGATCTTTTCCCACTTAACAACTGGCCTTTAAGTCACACAGAGCTGTGCTTACATTGGCAGAGAGAGCAAGCTGAAGCCAAAAAAAGGGGGTAATTCTGTCCTAGCCAGTTTCAGTCTTACGGGTGACGTGTCCCCTTCCAACTCCAGGTATTCTATGATTCCAGGTATTTTGGGATTTGTTGACTGTACACTGTGCATCTTCAGCTATGGGGTGAAGGAGACAGAAGTGGGAGCTGCCTACCCAGGCTGCCACACAACTGTGCTGCTGTGTTTGCCATTTGCTGCTGTCGTTCCCCTGGCAGTTCTCTCCCAGATGCCTCAGGAATAACTACATAATTAGCACTTTTTCCCCTTCCCAAAGAGTGGATTTTGGCCAAGCTGTTTCTTTACTGCTACTACTTCAATGCATTTTGAAACGTGACTACAGATGGAAGGGTATAAGGTACAGGTTTTGATTCTAGCAATGCCAGTGCAAACATAACCAGGGAAAGCAAAGGCAAGGCCACAAATGCAGCAAAGGCAAACAGAAAAGCAGGCAAACAAGGAGAATCCTGGGTGGGCAGAGCACTGCACCAGGTACCTCTGCAGCCCAGCTAAAAGACAAAACCAAAATGGAACAAAAATAATCCAAAACTAAAACAACAAGAGCGGTCGTGGGGTACACTGGGAAATGCTAAACTTCGGGAAAAGTGTAGTTTGAGAGAGAAACAAAATGGGGAAAAGTATTTCACACAAGAAAGGCTCTTTTCAGACTGAAACAAGTCCACTTAGCTGCGGTTCTTGCAGTGTTAAAGCCGAAGGCTGAAAAGCAGCAGCAGGAATCCATGCAAGCAACAGGACAAAGCAGTTCATTCACCGTGCCAAGAGAAGCTGAGGATATGATCAGAAACCAGCCTCAGGCTCTCTCTTAGACCTATTGCTCCCACTCTGCTGATATATTTAGAACAGCATCATCACCTGCAGAAACAGGTTTTTACACTGCTGCCAGCACCAAGATGCTGTAATTCAGAGATTCAGACCAGGATCAGAAATAGCTGGTTTATCAGGATGCTTATCATTCAGGGAAAGCATGATGAGATCAACAGAGCACACTTAAATACGAAGAACAGAACTCTGTTTCTTGTTCCTCAGATGAGACAATACATTCACAAGAGTTCATAAACTTTGATCCTCTTAAAAAGTTTTCCATACAGCCCATTTTGTTCTTTACAAAGTGCTGTGTAAGCAGCCTTCCTTGTGGCACTATGAGAGAACCCATAACCTTGCAGACACCCAGAGAGCATGGAGGAGCAGCAAAGACAACGTCAAACTGGTTGGTTGGATTGTTTCTTACCAATTCCTCTATCTTTGTAACGAGCTGTTTGTTAGTTAGATTGCTGGAATCCAGGGCTACTGCCAGCTCCTGGTATCGTGTCTGATGGGCACATGCAGACAGGAGAAAAAGGAAGGAGCAGAAGAGGAGGAGGGGAGGGAAAAAAGCAATAATTAAAAAGGACACAAAAATAAATCATTACCACAGTTTGATATAATGAGATTCTCCAAACAAAACAAAATCTATGGGTTCAACAAAAGCAGCTGGGATGTCAACATATTTTATCTGTTTCTGCCAAGGCCTTATTTTGACATAAAAGCGAATCAGAAATAAGAACTACAGTTGCACAGAAGCCAGATTATCCCCAGTTCCCAAACTGGCAACACCTCTCATACCTGCCTGCTACTGTTGATGACAACTACCCAGCTACAGCACAGGACGACAGCTGACAGCACTGTACATGAACTGTGCATTCAGTTAGGTCTCATTAACACTGCTGTAAGCACAAAGTCCCAATAAGTGATTGACAGCAGCAAATATGAAAGAGGAAAAAAATGATAGACTGAGAATAACTTACTTCCATTTCCTTAATACTCGTTGGAGAAACCGCACTTTCCCCATTCACATACGACGTGGACTAAAAGTAAACCAGTCACATCAGTCAGTTCTGTTCCCCAAGGCACCAAGTCACTATTCAGTAAGAACCAACTGTCACAGCAATACTTCTTCTAGCAACTTTCACTTCAAATTACCACACAGGCACGGAAAACACACTTTTCTGGCTAAGGACAGATGCAGGCTCCCTGTGACAAGCTGATGTGAATTATGCAGATTGACTTCAGATTCCTTTCCGCTAAATCAAGAATATATCTTGCCATGAATACATGCTGTTCATTCATCCCACTCTGCTGTTTTCCTACTGCTGAAATTTTACAATCTTAAAACAGGATTTTTTGCTTCTCAAAGCGTAAATATCGTATTGTTTAGTAGGATGATTGGAGACACCTCTGAAACTGAAGAATGTTTTCTTGAGCCGACTGCTTAAAGCTCCACATCAAACATCAAGAGAATGATAGATCAAAACAAGGCTGTACCTGAGAAACCAGGCCATTAAGTTGTTCAGACAACTGGCGGAGACTTTCTGTTGATGAAAAAGACCTGGGAACAAAGACCTGGTGATGAAAAGTTATGCCAGAGAACTGCCCAAATCAGAACAGCACTGGGGAGGAATAAAACCTTAATTTGTTGGGGTCCTGTTGCAAAGCTGTTTGATAAACAAGCACAGGCACTCACCTGTTCTCATCCAAAGTATTTTTATGATCCTCAGCTTCATTCATCTGTGGGTTGAAACACAAAAACTTACAAGCTTATAAAAGAAGATGGGAGTCACATTTGCAAATGTGTCACTAAGACTTGATTACATCTGGGCTCAGGTTCCACAGCACCTGTAATTACTGCTTCCCAAAGAAAGATGGACTTAAAACCACCGACTCAGTCCCGGCTTACATGTGATTTCTGAGTGGTGCAAGCCCAGGCTTCTTGGAATGGAGAAATTTTTATAGGCTTTATGTTTGCTTTATGGAAAAAAACTTCAGCTGAATCTTTAAGTAGTGAAAGGAAACACAGACTGGTCTGACTGGAGACCTTCTGTCTTATTAAGGGTACCTTCTGCTATGGAAATAGAAGAGAAGGGAAAGGAAAACAGCTTTGGAAGACAGATGATGGCTAGATGGAGAGTGGGAAATGCAGTATTTCTAACAGGAGAAAATCTGAACTAGTCATGTCCTATTTATGAAGATGATCTGTCTCAAAAACACTGTGGTATCACTAAGCAATACTCAACAGTTCAATGCAATATTCATGATAATCACAAACCTGTGCCAGCTGCATGCTCCCAGGAGCAGGCAGAACAGAGCCACAGCTAGGAAGGCTGTTGCTGTTAGATAGCAGAGGGCCATCGGTAGCAAGCTGTTCAGTGTTACGAGTGGCAACGTCACTGTCAAAGTACGCCTGTCACAAAACACATCACAGGAATTACAGCCTTCATGCAAAACACACATGAACACATCACCTTGTGACCTGCCTCTGCAAACCAGACAGATGTGAACAATTCATCACTTAGAAAAATGTGGAAGGGAATCTGTCTGCTCCCCAGAGCAGAGGGAAAAGCCATACAGTCACCACTTTGCTTTGAAAAGCACTACCTTCAATATGTGTCTGGGGAAAACACGGATCACTGTATGCAAATTAAAGTGGAAAAGAAGAGGTAAGTGACTGCTTGGAAACTGGGTTAGTCAAACTCAAACGCTACATCTAAAACTCAGTGAAATTTGTGGCATGCCACAAGCCACAGCTTTAGAAACAGGACATTTATGACCAGGCCAAACTCAGTGTGGCTGGGAGCAGGTGCCTGTGGCCCTCCTGGAACTATGGATCCCATGAGTAGGAGAATCTAAATCAAAAAGAGAAGGGCCAAAAAACTATTTCTGGACAGCAATGCGAGTTCTCATCCAGACTTCGTGGGAGGATGAACAGCAGCTGAGGACACCTCCACCAACCCACAGTGACCTGGACAACTGCATCTGCCTTGTACAGCATCAGAGAGCCATAAAGGCCCAGAGCAGTGTTCTGGTGTTTTATGGCAGTTTGTTTTTATTTCATCTTCCAGCTCCTGTCAGTCATCATTTAACAACACTACAAGGCAAATGAGATCATCTATCAACATTCAGCCCCAGCAATATATTAAAGCTCTCTGCTATTCCATCTGAAAGAGCTCCCTCTCACTTCAGTCACTTCCTTCTTGGCACTTCACAGGAAGCAAGGCATTCCCTGTTTACCTGCTCAGCACTTCATTCATGAATCAAGCAACAAGAATACAGTAGCAGTGAGGACAGATTCAATAAAGCAATAAGCTGCAAGACTGCAGAGGGAAACAAACAGCATTTTCTCAATCTCTTTTTAGCAGAACAGATCCTTGTGCTCTCAAGAAGCAATATATATCAGATGCTTATAGGAAAGTCAGGAGTTCCCCTACTTCCTCCAGCTACAGGTCATTTGACCTTTACTGGTTCAGACACTCATCAGTGCAGAACACTGGATGGACAGGAGGGATGACATCCCCGGGACATCTCAGAAATATTTCCTTACTTTTCCTGATCAGGACAGACTTCTTGCTTAATGCTTCAAGATGCAAAAACCAGTAACGTGCCCTAACCA
The DNA here is from genome assembly GCA_033558185.1 of Dromococcyx pavoninus. Classification (NCBI taxonomy): domain Eukaryota; kingdom Metazoa; phylum Chordata; class Aves; order Cuculiformes; family Neomorphidae; genus Dromococcyx; species Dromococcyx pavoninus. The sequence goes on along the minus strand of JAUMJL010000609.1, from coordinate 81,965 downwards.
CAAGAACTCCTTCCTTCTTCCACCACTATAAGCAGTTTTGAAAAAATAAAATAAAATCCAATAAAAAACTACTCGAACAGCGGAATTCAATGGAAACAGAAAGAGTTTGGTGCAAAACACTTCTCTGGGAGTTACGCATCGTGAGGTTCCAATAATGTTGAATAAAAAGTCAGCAATTCTGCTCAGCTTAGCATATAGCAGAAGCTGTTTGCTTTCACACAAAGGCTCCTATTTTGCCGAGTTTTCTATGTTCAACAGCCAAGAAAGCTGAAGTGGGTGGGATTGGAGGGTTCTACCCCACATTGAGACACCAATGGCAGCAGCAGCTCAGATGCCAGCGATCGGCTTTTCTCCCCTCTCAGCATCAAGGGAGTTTCTGAACAGCATTTTCCTGACTCAGGATTTATACAAGACAGCAACAGAGAAGAGAAATCTTTCTTTCACTACATATTGCAATTAAAGATTAGTTTTCAAATTATTTCTAAAACCCCAGACACAACAACTCACAAATTCCATAACAGCCAATCAAATCAAAATGTATCTCTCCATGCTAAGGAAACAGAGATAAAAAAATGGGAAGACAAGAATGAATAGAAGTAATGAATTCTCCATTTTCAGAATGGGACTAAAACTGCAGACACAGATAAGTCTTCACTGCATGATCAATGCCATCTCTGCAACAGCAATGGGCCACTCATCTTCATCTCACCCTCCAGTGTGAAACACCTCTCTAACTTACACTGAGTTTACAAGTATTAAATGAGTACAGTCCCCACAGTAAGAGTGAGACTTCAATCAAAACAATGTTTTCTGATGCCAAACAGGCACTTACATCACCCACAAAGCCTGCAGTAAGTCCTACAGATACGCAACATAATGTCCAAGTGGAGGAACTTCCTGCTGTCCTCTCCGTGTGTGGGACAGCACAATTGCTGCATTAGCACAACAATAAAGGAGAAAAGGAACACAATGCCAATTTGGAGTGAACTCCATTCCATTCTCTGCAGCTGTCTGGTACCTCTGGTGATAACTACAGTCACGATTTACTGCTGGAGACACATGGATATGCAGTAAATAAAATAATGAGTTATTTGATAACAACTAGAGTCAGAGATAGGCTACCAAAATGCTGCAAGCGAAAAAGAAAAGACTTCCTGGCTGGACATATTTACACCCCTGGTGCTTGCCAGGCTAGACATCACCTGCACAAGTGTCATCACCTGTCACAGAACGGGCTGGCTGGAGTAACCCAACAACATCTCCAGGGCAGCTGCTTCCCTGGAGATGGGAAGAAGCCTGCCCTTCAGAAGCAATGCTCTAGGAATAAAGCAATAGCACACAGAGCAGGAGAAATGCAGACTGAGAAAACGGTACCTCTTCCTAGAGCAGTTTTCCTCAAGGGTTCAGTTAACATTTATTGCCTCACCCCAAATTCCTGGTTTTCCTCAAAGCCCAGCTGTCTCACGGAAGAGTTTTTGACAAGGTTGACTTTTTCACATGTTAAGTTTGACATAAACCAGAAGGAAACAAACACTTACAAGCAATGGAAATGCATGTTAACAAACATTCATGTTAATAAAAACAGCAACAAAACTCAAGCAACTGACAGTGGATATGTCAGGACAAGGGTCCATCTGAGAAACCGAAGTCAGTGGGAGCAGAACCCGAAGCATGCAGAGGGAGAGCGAGTCACTGCGAGGGACACGAGCACTGCCTCACCTTCCTCTTGTCCAATGAGGGTATGGCTACCCCATTGGAGCGGTTAAGGTCTGACACCAGCACCTTCAGAATGTTCTGAATCTAAAGGAGGCGAAAGAAAAGGGGAAAGAGAAACGGCTCAGAAAAGGACAGAGAGAAAACGTCATCCAAAGGCAGCCAAAGAAACCAGCGTTCTCCACCTCCTCAGGAGCACACCCTTCCAAACAGCAGCTCTGGGCACACCCAGGACTGCGCGACAGTGTTGTATGGTCGGATGCGCTTTGGCACACACCCCCTGACTTGTGCACCTTCAGGCAGAGGTGGGTGCTAACTGCTATAGCATGCTTCGTACACAACCACCTATGCTATTGATGTATCACACAGGCATTACCCTTTCCCAACTGCAGCCAATGTGTTCAGGAAACCAAAGAACAAGGAGGTGGCAAATGATTTGGGAGAAAGAATGAGGCACTCACGTTCTCTGGAGGCTGCTGGTCATCGTTGGTGGGGGTCTCGGGCCTACTGCCTTCCTTAGTTTTGCGTTTTTTCTTAGCTCCTGCAGCTACTCCAGGGTTATTCTTCTGCTGATATTCCTTCAGCTGTGAAAATCACAATAACCACTCAGAATATGCCTTCTATGAGTGTAATGTCAAAAAAAACAACCCTCAAACTCTGTTGGGTAAAAAGACAGGTCAAAGGTAAGGACAAGAGAAACCAATGTTCTTCCATGAGTTTATCCCTGTGAGAGGGGAATAAAAACCAAAACAAGTCCAGAGAAACCTAAAGTAACTAATGGGATGGGTTCATGATAAGAGGCTCAGGGTTCTAAATGTTCAACTTTTGTAAACAATTGATGATGTTCTTGGGAAACAATCTGACTCTCCATACTGCAACCAAATGGAGATTAAAAGAAATATTTTGGGATTTTTTTAGGGTTAGAAGAGCGAGCAATAAGGAAAAATTAATAAAGTGGAACTAATCCTGAGTGCAAAGTGAAAAAGCAGTGCCTGAGAGCAAGATCTTCCACTCTGAAAGGTTGCAAGAAGGACAATAACAATCCCCACAGACAGACAACACAGTAATGCAGATCCTGCAATAAGTGTGAGCTCAGAGGAGCAGCAATTCACAACTGATTGCTAAATCATATCCATTTTGCACAGCACAAGTGGGTCTGATAAGCGCAACATGAATCCTGCAAGGCATCCTGTAATTTTTGTGTTTGGTACAGAACAGCTCAGCCTCAAAGCAAGGGAGCCCGTGGTCCCTCTGTGCCAGGCACGGGGAGGGCTGTGGGGCCGGGGAGAGGAATGGAAAGGAAGGGAAAGAAATAAGAAGAGGGATCCCAGGATCCCATTAGAGGGAGGATTTCAAAATGGAAGCCCGAGCTGCTCCAGGACACTTTCCCATTGCCATGACTTTGACAAAGAGCCGCATCCCGCTGGGACGGATGGGCCGAGCCGCCCTGGGGATAAAATTAAGGAGGAAAAAAAAACAAAGGAAAAAGGAAAAAAAAAGGAAAACCAAAACAACACAAAAAGGGGGCGGGGAGGGGGAGCAACCAAACCGCACCCGGCCGGGCGCACAGGCCCGGGCTCCCCCACCCTTCTCGGGGCTGTAGCGCCCGGCACTGGGGCTACCGGGGCTACCGGGGCCACCGAGTCCGACACCACGGCTCCAACGGCTCCCGCGCCTCAAACCGGGGCTCCCGGGGCCCGTGGCGGCCGGGTCTGCCCCGCGGCCCATGTGGGGCGGGGGAAAGGAAGGGAAGGCCCGCGGAACGGAATGGAACTGATCTGAACTGAACCCGGTCCGACCCGGCCCGGCCGCCCCACGGCGGCCCCGCCGCCCTCACCTTCTTCTTGGCCGCCGCCAGTCGGCTCTGCCTGCTGCCGTCCGCCATGTCCGCCCCGCGCCCCGGCCACGTCAGCCGCGCCGGCAGCGCCCGCCCCGCGCCGCCCCGCCCCGCCGCGGGGTGAGGTCAGCGTGGGGCACACGGGGCTCCCTGCTCCTCGTGTGGGACACGGAGTGTTCCGTGTTTCTCACGTAGGACACCCTATCCCACTCCTCATGCGGGACATCCAGTGCTCCCAGCTCCTCATGGGGGACACCCTACAGTCCCCGCTTCTCCTGTGGGACGCTGTGCCTCGCTCTTCCTGTGCGACACCCCGCACTCTCTGCTTCTCTTGTGGGACACCCAGCATTCCCTGCTTCTGCAGTGGGACACCCTGCCTCACTCCTCCCATGGGACACCCTACACTCCTCTATCCTCATGTGGGACACTCAGTGCTGTTCCTTGCGTGAAACTCCCAGCTCCTCCTATGTGACAGCCAGTGCTCCCCATTCCTCCTGTCTGACACCCAGCACTGCTCTGTGCTCTTGTACTGACTCAATTGCCCAGAGCAGAGCAATTCCCAGCTCAAAACCAACCTGGGGAGCCAGGCAGGCTTCCCTTGTCCTTTGTAGGGCACATGCTACAAATCTGCATGGCATTCTATTTTGTGTGCTTCGCTTTGATGTCCAAGCTCTGCCTTTGAAGTCGCACTTAGTGCGGGTGGTTGGGTTTTGCGGGTGTGTGATCCCATTACTGAGTCCTTTGACCTTCCAAGTGTGGCCAGGTGGCCAGCCCAGGGAATCGGATACGGCTGCCTCCAGCGCCTGCCCCCGCACAGGGACAGGTTTCCCTTTGCCAGCTGGGCCAGGAGAGCCGCATTGGTGACTCCTTCCACGTCAATCTAAGAGGTTGCATTGGCTTTGCCTGGCCAGGCTTTGGCAGCAGCGCCAGAGCCCTCGATGCACAGCTGGGAGCCACATGAGCCCAACAGCAAGTGCTCCCTCCAGCCAGACAGGATGCAGGGGGCTCGGTCAGCAGCAGTTTATCCCTACAGAAGTGACAATCAGACAAGGGACCCTGCAGCCCCTGAGCTCTCCCTGACCCCCATCCTGGTTGCAGCCCCAGGGGTGAAGGGGCTCCCACGCATTTTGTAGACGGCACTGGGCTTCATCGCCATGGGCTTCATGCCACCTGCAGCGTTAGACGGGACGTTTGTTCCCTAGAGCTGCCGGGCGAGGAGACCACGACTGTGGCCTGCCAGGAGAGAACTACAACTCCCGGCATGCATTGCGCCGTCCCCCGCGATGATGCGTCTGTGGCTTGGAGACTACAACTCCCGGCGAGCCCTGCGGCAGCGCCATTTCCGCTTCCGGCGCGCCGCGCGGCCCGGCCCACCGGGACGCCATCGCCCACAGCCCGCAGCCCTGGCCGAGCAGGCCCCGCGGGTCGTGGCCCGCAGCCCGCCCCGCTGCCCGCCCGCCCCGCCGAACAGGTAGGGGCCGGCCCCTTGCTGCCCCTTCCCCTCCCTCGCTGCGCCGCGGACATGAGGCGGCCCCCGCTGGGGTGTCCGGTCTCTGACGCGGCGCCCCGTGCTTTGTCAGGGCTCCCAGTGGCGGCCGGCGGAGCGGCACCGGTGGCTTCAAGTGCCCAGTGAGTCGCGGCGGGGATGGGGGCGGCGGCGGGCTCTGATGGGGGGTTTGGTTCGGGGGTGTCTGCTCGGGGCCTCAGTTCCTGCCGGCCCTGCGGTTTGGCCCGGGAGCTGCTCTGAAAGTCCCGTCGTGGGGTGGGGTTTTTTATTCTCACTTTATGTTCTAAACTTACAAAATGCTGTAGGATGGGATATGGAGCTGGCTGACCGTACCTAAACCAGTAAATATTTCACCTGCGCTTGCCCTGTCCCTTCCCGTGATAGGGGGGTGGAACTGGATGATCTCTAAGGTTCCTTCCAACCCAAAACACTCCAGTCTGGAGTCAAGATCTGCTTCCGATATTCCCATTCTTTCCTTTTTTCTACTTTTTTAACCTGGTGACACACAGAGTATTTTCTGATCTCTGTCCTCCATCACCGCGCTACTGTTAAACATCTTCTATGCTCTACAGGTCCCATCTCCGAGGTCCTGCCAACCAGCCGGAGCCAACAAAGAAGCCCTACGGTGTGAAATTGAAGAGCTGAAACAGAAAGACCTTGCTCTGGACCAGGAGATCGCACAGTTATTGTCTGAGTATGTCCTTGGCAAGTTCAGTGTTTGCTGTGATTGCCTCAATTAATTTTGGTTTTAAAACAAAATATGGTCAAGGAATTAGAGCTGAAAGCTGAGCTATGATGGTGCTGTTATTCTGATGGTGCTGTTATTCTGATGGTGCTGTTATTCTGATGGTGCTGTGCGATGTTTTGAGTTGTGGGACCTGTTAAAGACAAGAGGGAGTTCTTTCTGGTTTATTTGGTAAAGCAAAACAAGTTTTACTAGAAGCTCGGGTAAGAAGATTTTAACTTTACCCCAGATGTTGCTGAGGTAATTGCATATAAATTGGGAATGAATAATCTTAACCATTATGATAACTGTAACACATACTACCAGAGGAGCTTGTTCATGTGAGAATTAAAACTGAGATCGTGACTTGTATGAGCTACCAAATTTAGTCCCAGATAAAACCATTTCCTTTTTTGCTCCATCTTGATGAAACCTTTGTGTTCAAGAAGCAGAAGTGTTTTCCAGGCAAGCAAGTGGCCTGTACAACACTTTGGCCTCACAAGTTCTGCAACCATGTTATTGTGGTTTCTCAGGACATGCTGTGGCAGCTGCTTATTAGTAATTGCTTTGAGATAAAATCACTGCTTTGTTTTTAAAGAGAGGGAATCCCTGTGGGTTATTCCTTATGAAGGAGTGATGTTTTCTAAGATAGTTTGTAGCGCACAGAATGGAAGTGGTAGGACAACAAAAGCTGTTCCATAAGCTTTTTTGTTTTATCCTCAAGGATAAATCGACCTTCTTAATTTTTTTACCCCAGCTATGGATTAGAGATGCATATAAATTGCATTTGCCACAGCCTGTTCTTGTTTCTACTTGACTGTGGATTTGGGTGGATTGTGTTTTATTGATAAGTCTTGGTGTGGCAAAAAAACAAGTATCTGCTCATTTCTAGCTTTCATGTTTATGACTTGCAGCACCTATAGGTGCTGCCTTCTGGGTCTGCTTTGGATGTGCCTGGCTTGGGTATCTCAAAGACCCTCACAGTGCCTGATGGGTGGTGGCAGCAGTGATCCTTCTGCGTCCTTCTTGACCTCTCTGATTTTTCTTGACCTCTCTGATTTCACTGTTGCAGAGGCTACAGCCTGGAGGAACTGGAGAAGCACATCTCTCTGCTCCATGAGTACAATGACATCAAAGATGCTGGGCAGATGCTGCTGGGCAAGCTGGGTAAGGAAGGGAAAGGCTATGACACAGAGAGAAGCGACCAAGCTGTGAAGGCAGAGCTTGTCTTAAAGATTCCTCAGTTTGAGGCTTATGTTACCCAATCACTTTCACAAGCACAAATGCATCTGTCATTATTTTCTTGGGATGTTTTTAAAACGAAGCATGTGAAATCATTGTAACTCATTGGTGTTTTAGTCTGTGTTATGGATTACCAAAATTTGATAAGTCTTATTAATTTTTCTTATTTTTGCTCTTCATATGCTTAAAAAAAGACAAGTGTTGAGATAAGCTGGGAGCACAGCTGCAAAGCCTTAGTCTGGTTTCTTGGCTATGGAAAGTTCTATGGGGCTGCTGGGAGGTCAACACACTTTTTCTGACTGATGTCTGTTTAGTGAAAGCAATGGTATTTCTTTCTTTTCTAGCTGTTATCCGAGGGGTTACTACAAAGCAGCTCTACCCTGAATATGATCTGGAGCTCAATGACTGACGTGGAACCTGGAGACAGCCACATCCTGTGAAAATGACTGTTACTGGGCTGTGGTTTGGTGTCACATTGGTTTAGAACTGCCATAAGGTGGCCTCGGATGTGCGTGTGTAGAATTGCAACAGAGCATGGGTTAACAGCCTTAATTCTGCGAAGTTGGGAACATGAAAGGTATTGAATCTATTGTTTCCTGTTTGTGGGAAAGGGATGCAGGATTTTGGATAATCTCTTCTACTACCTGATCAACAGTATTTTTATTTTTTTTATTGGGAAGGTTGTGATTTAGGTGGATGTTAAAACTCTTCCCATGGAGCTTTTGCTTCTCTACAACATCCAGGGGCTCTTTGGATATGGAATGGACAGAGGAAATAGCTGCTGAGAGAGAAAATGAAACAGAAGTGGGGAAGAAGAAAGGCTGAATTTGTGGTGGTTTGAGCGATCGGTTTTGTTTTATGATCAAACCCAGATGAGTCTGGGTGTTCTGTGTTTTTGTACTGAGCTGCTCTAGCATCTGGAGGTTTTGTATCATTTCTGTAGTAAATGGCAAAATATGAAGTTGTGTTCAACTGTCTGTTCTGAATAAAGCAGCTATTGCATTTCTCAGTAATTCACTTCAAGAGCCTGGGAACAAATTCTCAAACCATATTCTGAGACATCTTATCACATCTATTATTTAGATGTTTTCTGAATACTCTTAATGGTGACAGTGTGGCAGTGCTGCCAGGAATGGGGAGGTGCAGAACTGCCTTTGGTCTCCAAATGCAGAATCACTGTGAAAGTAAGCAGTGCCCCAAACACAAAATTATGTTGAGAGCAGAGTGTTTCAATGCCAGGTGTTAGAATTAAGGGTGACTGCACAAACTAAATTTGGCTGCTTCAGGCAGCTCTAAGTGATGAAGTGCTCTGCTGACTGAAGATCCTGTGTCCCTTTCTCACTCAAGCTTGATGTCCTCTGCACATTTCTACTGAGAGCTTCTTGCCAGTAATTTTCCTTCTTAGTCTCCTGTCGGGCCCATAGAAACACAGAATCTTTTAAGTTGGAAACGACTTTTAAGATCATTGAGTCCAACCTTTAACCCAACATGGCCAACTCCACCGCTAAACCATGGCCCTAAGTGCTGCATCTATGTAGCTTTTAAACACCTCCAGGGATGGTGACCACCACTGCCCTGGGCAGCCTGTGCCAATGCTTGACAAGCCTTTCAGTGAAGAAATGTTTCCTAATATCCAATCTAAACCTCCCCTGGCATAGCTTGAGGCCATTTCCTCTCATCATACCCCTTGTTACTTGTGAGAAGAGATTGACCTCCCCCACTCCAACCTCCTTTCTGGGAGCTGCAGAGGGTCTCCCCTCAGCCTCCTTCTCCCCAGACCAAACAGCCCCAGGTCCCTCAGCTACTCATGCTGCAGTCTGCTCATTATTTCCAATTTTGAATCAAATTAATCTCTTTGTAGTGCTTGGAAACTAGAAAGCAGTCACAAAGGCTGTAGCTGAGAATATTATTTTTTGTGCTTTCTGCTCTGGACTTGGTGCAGAAACATCACTAAGGAGTATCTTGCTTTGCCACAGAAGCCCTGGGGAGGTCTCTGCATAGAATACCTGTATTCTGTGATTGAGGCAAGCACATCTCTGCTAAGGTGTGGTTGTGTTTCTCTGCAGGGTGTTTGTTGTGGCCGTGTGAGAATGGACTCTCCTGGGAACAGTTATAGGTCCATCCTCCCCACCACAACCCCCTTTGGCCAAGCACAGGACTCCTGTGCTTTGGAGTAGTTCTTAGGGAAGGGAATAAGTCATGAGAAGGCTCAAACTGGGAAATGTTAACTTTGTTCTGACAGTGCTGTGGATGGTATTTTCTGTGTGAAAGAACTCATTTAGCCTGAACGTTCCAACCAAAATGTTGGTCTTGCAATGAAACAAGCGACTGCAAATGGGGTTTGCAATGGGATGTATGTGAGACACTGGCAAAGGTTGCCCAGGGAAGTGGTGGCTGCCCCATCCCTGGAGGTGTTCAAGGCCAGGTTGGATGGGGCTTGGAGCCCCCTGATCCAGTGGGAGGTGTTCCTACCCATGGCAGGGGGGTGGAACTGGATGGGCTTTGAGGTCCCTTCCAACCCAAACCATTCCATGATTCTATGTACAGAAATCCCCTCAGTTTGCATTAGGAATAGGCCATGGAGGATGATGTGTACTCCATTATCGAGGTTACTGATGTTTTTTAAGGACTGAGAAGTCCATGTTTTCTCCCCTCCCTGTCGAAGCACCAGGATGAAAACTTGCAGCTGTAGCCATGCAAGTGTTCTGCCAGGCTTCAGGACTCTCGTTGCTGCAGTGGAGGGTTTACACTTCCATCATCAGAAGACAGTTGTCCATGGAAAGTGCCCTGACCCACGGAGGACGAACACACACAGATCCAACCAGCTGAGTCGGAGCCAGGTGCTCTTGGGGAGTCCCTGCGGCTCTGCAGCTGGCACGGTGATGGGCCATGTGGTGGCAGCTCCACTCTGCTGCTGTTCGCGCTGCTCTGCACAGAACAGGGAAAACCTGAATAACTGGTGGATTCCAGGGCCTCACTTAATGACTCCTGGAGTGCTTCAGGCCAGGACTGCACTCTGGTATTTCATCATGGCCCCCATGCTGCTCCTCTTAGTGACTTCTTGTAGCTGAATGTCTGTCTTCTGGAGGATGAAACAGGCTGGCCTTGGTCCAAATCCAGAAAAGGAATGGGATAAATCTTCTCCTTTCTATAAATAAACCTCCAAGCTGGCTAGCAAAGTGTATAGCTGGAAAAATATGGAGTGCAATAATGGTAAATGTAACTTCAGGTTTTTAATTTAACTTTACGAAGTGTATTGCTGCTCAGGCAGACCCAGCTATAAGGAGCTAAAGGATAACAAATGGTATTGCAGTGCTCAGGGCAAGGAGCTGTGGCAGAGCAGGATAGAGACCCCCAACACCACTAGTTCCTCAGGAGACAAAAAAAAAGCAGCAGTATGCTTTTTTTTTAATGAGTCAGTGTGCTTGTAGATGAGCACTGAGCCAAGAACCAGCCTTTTCCCCTTTAGGCCACTTTTAGTTTTATTTCTACTGTGCTTTACACATCAGTCCCCATTACAAACCACTTTGCTCATCACACTCCTACTCTGGACACGACCGTTTCCTTGCATTGCTTTGCATCAGCTGCCTTTTCTCCTGCACATCCCTCTCTTAATCTGATTTTCAGCTCTTAGGTGCCTGAAAGCAGGACTAATGGAAATAAAATACTCTAGACAACAGAGGGAAAATAAAAACCGTACACTAGGCAAGTTTTGCTGCCAGCTGCAAGGAACAAACAAATCCATGCAATCAAGGGAATACAGCTTTGTGAGATTCTCTCTGTTTCCTGCTGCTAAACAATTTGGGGATGGGTTTTTATATCCCTTAGCAACCTAATGTTCCCAAAGTCAAGAGGAATTTTGGCACAGCCAGGTCCTGCTAATGAACTGTTTGCAATGCTTTAAAAAACATTACACAGCCTGTCACTGAAAAAAATGCCTCACTGATTAAAGTCATCTCAAGGAAGGGGTGGAAGTGAACTGCAATTAACCTCTTTCCTTCTGCTGTCCATCATGCTGTCAGCACGTAGCTGTGTTATTGTGCTACAGAGATGGCTCACGGATGCTCAGCTGTCCGCAGCGTGGGCCATCTCCACATCCATCCCATGATCCTGATGGCCCAGTGTCTTCTCTATCTCTGTTTGCACTTTCAGCTGACAGTTCCCAATTGCGTTCCGTATACTCTGCAGGTCCCACTGGGTTCTCAGGAGAGCATCATCCAGTGTGAAAACACCATCGCGTATCCTTCGCACTTGCGTGCACACGGCGGAAGATTTCAGCTCCAGACCAATCTCATGGACTATTTTTCGGAGGTACTGCTGAGTCTCATGCAAGCAATGGATTTCTAGAAGGACAGAGAGGCTCCATCAGAAGCACGAAAGCGTGACACAAACCCAGACTTGTCTGTAAATCCAGACATCACTCAGTTATGCTGAAAGAATTGGTTTGGTTGAAGATTTCAGATATTTTATGGAGTATTTAAGATGCAGCATATGTGGATGATGATTTTCTGGAATACTGCAGGGTGTCCTAGCCCCTCCCAAAGTGAATGTTTTAGAAAACAGAGATAGAGAACAGTAATGTAGAAATTTAGGTATTTGAAAGCAGGTAAGAAAAGGTACCTTTTAAATAAATCAAATAATTTGTGAGGAGACTGGATGCAGGAAAGTAAACACTAAAAAAATCCAGCACTCTGAGCTGCATTGCACTGAAACACTGGGGTAAGGAAGAATTCTGCCCCATAGGTATTCATGATTCAAATTTTCTTTCTTCAGTCCAAGATCTGGAACTGGCAGGGAAAAGTCTGTGAGCAATGTGCACAGCTGGCTTGATTTACTACAGCAGCTTTAGTACTGTGAGGGTTCCAGACCTTGCCCTAACAAAGTACTTCCACTGCAGTGCAGAGTTCATCTAACGAGGAGTCGCTTTTGTGACTCTGGAAACTACAAAACATTACGTTTTCTGCAGAGATTACCAGTTATGTGTTGATATAAAGTTCCCACTAACTTATTTTGCATTAAATCATGAATAAGAACCTGAAGTTTACAGATTTCTTTGCCATAATATATACTCAGACCTCCCCAGTACACTTGAACAGGTCCTACCTAGCTGGAATTCTGGAAGCATGAACTGGAGGCACCGGATGGCTGTGATTATTGGAGGGCTTTTTTCCATGGGTCGAATCAACCCTTTGACAGCCAGCTCATACGCCTCTTGTGTTTTCATGTCAATGTTGGAATGCCTGGAAAAAGGAAAAAAGGGAGGAACATAGAGACTTAGTACTTCTCTTCAATGGGATTCAAACTCTCTTCCCCCCCCAATAAAAGCAGAGCTGCCATTTCTGTTCTTAAAACTGCTTGCATTTGAGTCTTTGCATACATTTTAATGCTGCAGGTGCGGTCAGTAGGGCAGCACAGCATGGGAGGGAGGTGCTTGGTCACGTCTACAAGGTATTTTTGTATGTCCTAATGTAGCTAATAGGTCCTAAAATAGCTGGAGATTTCAGGATACAAGAAGGACACTTAACTGCACCCTCTCACCAGAGTACAGAGCACTCAGAGTTACTTCTCTCTGTTCCCATCTAGCACTCCAACCTTTAATGACTTGAATTATAGCAAACAAAGTCATCTCACTCGTTTTAAAGCCAAGCAAACGGCAGTCGGATCAGGTTGGCTGCATTTCCCCACTGGATACGTACATCAGCAGGGCCTTATGGTTTGTTCCTTGAATGACAGCGAGAATCCGTTCCAGCTTCTCCCTGGTGATATGATCTGCAAATATTAAGGTAGAAACAAAGTCTCAATTATCCATCCAGAAACTAAAGAGACAGCAGCCTGAAATGTGCCACCAGGGTATTGCTGTCCCTTTGGCAGGCGGTCACATCCAATCGGGCTGATGAGAACTGCGGGAGGCAGCTTCAGAGAGTCACTTCTGGCTGCACAGTGGTAAATGCACAGAGCAGTGCTGGGCTACAAAGGGAAGAATCACTTTGCTTAATTGATTGCAGGACACTGGCTCCACATTCTCTTATCAGGTGTTTGAAGAGAGTTTCATTCAATGGAAGATTCCAACCACTGCCTCTAGGTATGATTTATGGAGAGAGCTGGGTCCTGCCCAGCCCAGTTCCCAACCACTGTGATCAGGACTCATACTGGCTTTGATATATTGTGGTTGTATTTGGCACGGGACTGCGATGTCAGGGCTGCGCGTGGGCTGCGTGTACAAACAAAAACTAGAACGCATTTAAGGTGTGTGCACCTTTAACCTGTGTGTGATTTACCAGGTTAAAGGCTTTACCTTGCTTTACCTTTTCAGCATCCTGGTTGTTTGCTGTTCTGTTTGGGGTTTGTAGTCTAACAAAACACATCAATTCAGATGCTTACCAAATGTTGTCTTCTCTATCAGCTTCCCGGTGTCTGAGAAGTCATCAGTGGCTTTTCCAAACAGCCCACCGACAGTGTAAACCTGGAAGAAGGGCAAAGAGTGCTATTTATTGAACAAGTATGTTGAGCAATTGAGTAGCAACATCATGCCCTGCAGCTGCCAGAAGCACAAGCTATGATGGTGTTGCACAAAGGCAGCAGCATTCTCTGCTCATACGGCCGCGTGTGGATGCTCACATGAAGGATGAGGTTCTGGACCCTGAAAAGCTCTCATAAACGTTGATGGGTTTGAGACTAAAGCAGAATCACCTCCCCAAGGCCAGTTCTGGGCACTGGGGCAGGAACCAAGTGTGCCATTGCACTTGGATGTTCTGAGGCCACCCAGGGCCATCACATACCTTAGTCAGGTGGCAGTTGTACAGATCTGTGAGCAGCTTGTTCCCGTGGCCTATGCCAAGCACTGAAACACAGAAGACAGGGAACCCGTTATCCAGCCACATGCGAAGTTACTGATGTGCATTTACACAGCGCTGCACGCTCACACTATTTTCCCACCCCAGACTGGGACCTATCTCCTTAGAATCACATCTGAGCAACGCAATTAGACGCCCAAATTACTGCCTGTTATTAAAACTATGATAAAGCTGTAACTAAGGCGCTTGGATTTTCCCAGAGCTTTCCATCTGGGTACTCCAGGGCAGATGTTGAGCAATGCTGGCCACGGCAAAGCCAATTCAAGCGGTGGAGCGGAGACAAGGGGGGGTTACGTGGGACATCACTGATGGTGTCACAGGCAGGAGCTCAGTGTCACAGCAATGCCCTGAGTGCTGGGGATAAAAGGTTGCTCCTGTCTCCCAGCATTGCCTGTGTCCTGTTGGATCATTTCTTCTATGTTTAGGATTTATAGACCCAGCTGGGTTTTGAGACCCAGGGGTACAGCCTTGACTACTTCTTCCCTATGTGGAAACCCATCACCACGTGGCCAGCAGGATGCAGTGAAGCTCTGTGATGAGACCCACCAAAGACTCCTGAGGCTTTTGTGTCCAGCCGGTGACCTGCTCCAATCTTCAGCCGCCTGAACCGCGGGCCTCGGACTACAATGAAGACAGTGTTGGGGCCAGACCGTGGCTTCAATCACCCTGGAACTCCACATTGCCTTGGGGATCACCAGTGCCCCACGGAACCCCCCCTCCAAGGCAGAGACCCTGGACGCCCATCACCCCAGGGATCTCCATCACCCTTGAGCATCTCCATTGCTCTGTGGATCCTATCACCCTGGGGATCCCCATCGTCCCAGACTCCCCCATTGCCCTATGGATCTCTTTCACCCCAAGGATCCCCATTGCCCTATGGATCCCCATCACCTCAATGATCCCCACCACCCTGCTCCTGTCCATCACTCCATCCAGTGACACCCATCACCCTAGGGATCCCCATCATCCTGAGCCCCCCGCATTGCACCGGGTACTTCACTGCCCCTTCCCAAGCCAAGACCCCACAGTGTTCCTCACCGAGTGGGTGGTCAGCCAGCATGGGTACCCTGGTGGCCACCAGCTCCATGGCCCTGGACTCGCCCTCGCCTGGGGCTGGCAAGAAGCGGATGTGTTGCCGCGGGGCGCGCTGCGGCAGCGCGTTCAGCTCTGCAAGAGAAGCGGGGGGGTACAGGGGGCAGTCAGGGGTGTCCGGGGAGGGAGCGGGGAAGGAAGGGGTGTCGGGGGGAATGGGGTGGGAAGGGTGTCAGGGGCTGCCGGGGGGGGGGGGGGGAGGGGGGGGGAGAGGGGGGAGAAGGAGGTGGAGGTCAGGAAAGCCAGCAGCGCCAAGGGGGGAACACGGTGGGTCAAGGGCAGCCGGGGGGACAACGGGGAGGGATCAGGAGCGACGGGGGCGAAACGAGGAGGGAGGTCGTGGGCAGCCGGCAGCCCCTGGCGGGGGATAGGGGAAATGGGGGCTCGGGGAGGGCGGCAGGGTGTCCCCCGCCCCGCTCACCGCGCAGCAGCCGCGTCTCCACCGCCTCCCGAACACGTCCCCACGCCACCCCCGCCGGTTTGTAGACGGCGAAGAGCCCTCCCGGCACTGCCATGCTGCCTCCCCCCCTCCCCCGGCACCTCCCCGGTCCCTCCCCCGTCCCGCTCCGCCCCGTCCCGTCCCTTCCGGGGCCGCCGGGGCCGGGGGTGATGCTGCTGCTGCGGCCGCTGGTGCTGCGGGTGGGGGTCTCGCTGCTTCGGGCCGGGGCCGCAGACCCCACCAGGAGCTCGGGCTCCGCCGCTGCGGCCCCCGCGGGCACAGCCGGGAGCGGCGCCGAGAGCCGGGCGGGGCTGGGGGAGCAGGAGAAGGAGGAAGGGCAGGAGGAAGGGCAGGAGGGGCACGGGCTCTGCCCGCTGTACCCCGGGCACATTCCCACCACCCCTCTGCAGAAGGTGCTGCTGGCAGCCGGCTCGGCCCTGGCGGCGCTCTGTGACCCCTACAGACACGGTAAGGAGCTCTTGCCGCCCGGGGTGCTCGTGGAGTCCCGTGGTTGGAAAAGAGCTCTGAGATCGAGACCAACCGTACCTGTTCGCTACTGAACTTCATCCCCGAGCACGTCATCTATCTATCTTCTAAACCCCTCTAGGGATGGTGAGCCAACCACCTCCCTGGGCAGCCTCTGCCAGTCCCTGACTACCCTTTCAGTGAAGAAATATTTCCCTATGTCTAGTCTGACCCTCCCCTGGCATAACCTGAAGCCATAATCGTTTGAGTTGGAAGGGACCTTAAAGACCATCCAGTTTCCCCCCTGTCCTGTGTCTCCTGGGAGTTTCTCAGGGAATTTAATTTCTCCTGTTGGGTGAGACATCTGGTAATGAGGCTGGGCTGAGACCTGGCCCAGAGTGGGAGGCTGTGGAACAGAAGGGTGAGAAACCCTACACACATCCAATGGTCTCTTCTAGACCCCCTGTGATGCCACCCAGTCCCATCTCATTCCTTCTTTGTCCCTTAAGCCTCATGCCTGCTCCTACTTACCTCCCTGCGGGTGACACTAGGGCAGAGCGGCCCTGAGGCTGAAGGCCCATAGTTCATGGGGTACCTACTTTGCCACAGGCTTCCTGCCAATTCCTCACAGCTAGGGATTGCAAAAACCACTCTTGGGTCATTCTCTGGTCTCTCTTTCAGACATGGTGGCCGTCCTCGGGGAGACCACGGGCTGTCTTGCCCTGCCCAGCCTGCGAGACAAGATGAAACACCACCCTGAAGGTTACCGCATCCTCCAGTGCGTCTCTCTACATCCATCACTCCTTTGCCTTGTGGGTTGTGGTGGGAGACATGAGGTTAAGCACATTCCTTGGGCTCTGTGGAAGGGGAGCCTTGTGCTCCCTGGCATGAAAGCAGCACAGATGTTCTGTTAGCTCTGACTCTCCAGGTTAATTTACTTTATTTTTAATGATGACAAAATCTTAGAGCAGCTGCTGGATGCAGCCCTGTTTCAACGATGACTGTTCTGCTTCACTGCTGGAACGGGCAGGTGCCAAGGCAAGGAGACACAGCAGCAGGCAAAGGGGAGAAATCTATGGGTTTTATCACTGCAGTGATGAAAACCCCTGTGTCTGCTGCTGCGTCTCCTTGTGTTGAAGATTTTGTCTCTGCTGCTCTGCCCCTCCTTAGGCACCTCCAGATTTTCTTTCCCAGTATGTGCAGCATCACCCCAAGCTTTGAAATGAGGCTCCTTCTCATGTCTTACTTGTTAAGAGTTCTGCTTCCATGTCTGCAGGGACTTGTTGAGCGCAGCAAGGCTGAGGACCAGGAGGGTTTCATATGTCTTATTAACAAAGATCTTGCTGCTTATTTGCTTGCCTTCTCCCTGCTCATTATATCTCACGCCTGCTGCTTGTGTATCATTTGGGTTGTACCACACAGGGACTGAGGAAAAGTTGCCTTTTGCCAGATGTTTGCACAGAGCAGCCTGATCCTGGCTCCAGATGCTCACCTGATGGAGCACCAGTATGAGGCTGAGACCCAGAGTAGCTGACCAGGGAGAGAGGACAGCAAAGGCACTGAGGGCTAAGGAGTGATGTCCCCACATGCTCCTTGCCCTGTGGCATTGCAAGGATTTGCAGTGGCCCAATTTTTTTTTAATTCCCCAAGCTACTGAGGTCCCTTTGACACCAAATACCCAAGGAAGGGTCTGCAGCAGTGGGTGAAGCCGGTGCTAGTTCTGCTTATCTCCCTGGCACCTCCACTCCCAGAGCTGAGCAGCTCCTGGATCCACTGCAGGGCTTTTATCACGGGAAGAATTTATCCTGCGCATAGAAATTACAAGGGCTTTTGTTTAGTTCCAGGGCTGTGGGGCACCTGTTTGCCAACAACCTGGAGAGGAGACCTTACCATGCATGGCTACCACGTGGCTGGTGGTGAAAGCCTGAGCAGGAGAGAAATCAAATCTGCATTTAAAATAGATTCCCTCCCCTTTTCAGGGTTGTTCCTTTGAAGCTCTGGCTGCTTTGCAGAGACACTAAAGAGCTCTGCTCCCCTGGGGCCAAGTGTTGCTGGGGGCTTTGCCTGGCTGTCAGCCCACACAGCAGTGTTCTAGTGCAAAGGACATTGATGTTATTCCAACCAGAGTTGCTACAAGGGCACAAAATGCTCTTTTATTGCCAAGGCTTAAGGTAGCTCCTTTAAGCAATTTGTGTCCCAGCTTCAGCAACAGAAATAAGGACAGTGCTGTCCCTGCAGCAAGCAGTCAGGACCCGTGCAAGGAGAACACCTGGGAAGGGCAGAGGCAGGGGACGGGTGTTTCCAGGGGCTCCTTTTCTCCAGAACCCCCAGCTATGGGTTTTCCTGGGTGTGTTGTTGATCTGCATGTTGCTTTCAGGGAACGGCCTCGCATCCGTCTCTCCACCCTGGACATGGCCAGGCTGCGGGGGCTGCCGGACGGCACGCTGGGCCGAGAGTACCTCCGGTTCTTGGAGGACAACGTGAGTGTGGGGTTCGGCAGGACGCAAACGGCTGTAATTCATCCCTGTGCCAGGAGCATGGATGCACTTTAGAGGGAGAGTGGAGCCGTGGAGAAACCTGTAGGAAACCCTCTGGGAAAGAGAGGGAGTCAGGGGGGTGGGATGCGATACTGGATGTTGGACAACACTGGATTTGTCACCAGTGCTGCACAGTCCCTGGTTTTGGTCTATGTAAATGATATTGTCCCCTGTCACTGGGCCTGCACAATGTGCTGATGGAGGGGACCGTGTGTTGCTATGCATTAAAAAACAAGACCAGAGGCTTGAGCTTTGGAGGAGGCTGAGTTGAATCACTTTGGGCTTGCAGAAGGTTTCTCCCGACACCCGAATGCCACCCAAGTTTGTTGATGATGAAGAGCTGGCATACGTAATCCAGCGGTACCGAGAAGTCCACGATCTGATGCACACCCTCCTGGGCATGCCCACCAACATGCTAGGTGAGTGGCACTGGGCTCAGGGCGGCGCTGCCAAACCCCACCGATGATGCTTGGCCACCTTTCCCAGGAATGGTGGGGGCTGGGCCAGTCAGACTCCCCAGTCCTCAGCCCAGGGAGTTGTGTGGGGAGGTTTGCATCATCACTGTCCTGCAACATGGGCTCTGTGGTGACCGAGAGCCTGCAGGGTGTCACCTTTCCCCTGCTGAGAAATGCTCTGCCCAAGCTCTGGGTGCAGACAGCAGTTGGGTGGGTGGGTGGGTGTTTGCTGCCTGGCAGGGAGGGTGGCACCGAGAGAGGGATGTTTCACAAGCTCTGAGCAAAGGCAGGAGTGGGGGGGTTCCTGATTGCTCCTTATCTGCACATCCCCATGTCCTTTGCCCTCATTTTGTGTCTGACTCAACGGCAAGTCGCAAGTTGAGCCA
Source organism: Dromococcyx pavoninus (assembly GCA_033558185.1). NCBI lineage: Eukaryota > Metazoa > Chordata > Aves > Cuculiformes > Neomorphidae > Dromococcyx > Dromococcyx pavoninus. The sequence continues at coordinate 62,714 of JAUMJL010000609.1, read as the reverse complement.
GCAGGAACCAGCACGTCAGGTCTCCTACGCAGGCTTTGGCTGAGACCTGGTGGCATTTGTAGAAGGTCTGTCCTGTGCTGAGAGATGGGAAGAGCCATGCAGGGGATCAGGTTTTGGCAGTTGCATTGCTAAAGATCTGCAGGGAGGTGTTTCCCAAGCTTATGGGGCATTGACTGCAAGATGCTGCTCCCCCAGGCTCCGGGCCATTGCTCTTGTACGGGTGGCGCACGACAAGGCTTGTCCTGGCAAGGGTGAAACCATGGCCAGGAATGTTTCCCAGGTCCTGCTGTAGAGGCAGAGGGGATGGGTGCATCGCCATCCTCAGCAAGGAACAGATCATGCAGCCTGCTTTGTGGGACTGCGTGGCCCTGCCTCATTCTTGACCCAGGCACCCTGCCCACTCATGGCTTCTCTGTTCCCTCCCAGGTGAAGTCGTGGTGAAGTGGTTTGAAGCCATCCAGACAGGGCTGCCCATGTGTGCCTTGGGAGCAGCGTTCGGCCCTGTCCGTCTCAGTGCCCCGTAAGTGCCTACCACCACCACCACCAGCAGTTCCCTGGGCCTCAGGGACAGAGTGGACTGTTCACATGAGGGATCTCTTCACTTGCTCCCCACCACAAACCATCTTTGGCCACAGACAGCCCTGGCAAGCATCACCCAGGCTGGCGCATTCCCAGGGCAGAGGGGTGCTAGAAGGGTGGAGGGGTTCATGGGACACAGGGATTTGGCATGTGTGGCAATGGGGACTCGAAGAAGGAAATCAAACAAAACATGGAAATCAGAACTATCATGCCCTGTATCATTTGTTTCAGAAAGCTGCAGATCCTGGCCACTGAGCTGGTCCCCTGGGCGATTCGGAGCGGGCGCAATGCCAGCTGTGTCCTGAACATCTACTACGAGCAGCGTTGGGAGCAGCCGGTGGAGTCCCTCCGGGAGGAGATCGGCATCTTCCCTCCCCCGGCTGTTCAAGTGTGAGAGCTCATGTACTGGGGGGGAACAGGAGATCCCTGTTGGCAGGCAGCAGCCATCCCCTGCCACGCTCCATCTCCTCCTGTCCAGCAGCACAGTGTGGCTCTGCTACCAGCTGCCACGGACCTGGGGCCTGAGTTTTCTGCTGCCAAGAGCTGGCACCCTCCTGTTGGTAGAGGCCAAGTGGCACCTCCCTGTGCCGTGACAAAACCTGACCCTTTCTGCTGTTTGAGATTCAGTGGAGGGATGGCAGGTCCTGCTGTGCTTTTGCCAGCTGGGCCTGCCTGTTGGCTCCAGTACTGATGCTCCAGAATGCTGGGATGGGGAGCTGGTTTACAACACACTGGAGCAAACCTGACCTTCTGCAGCTCTTGGGCTGTACAGGTAAATCTCTCCTCCCACCCTCCCAGAGAGGACTGAGTCTTAGAAGTCTTTGAGCCACCCTGGACTGGAGCTGAACCGGTGATTTACAGAGCAGCCCAGGGGCAGGTTTGGTCTATGCAACAGTGCAATCCCATCCTGTACTGGTTCCTTACTGGTCTCCTGATGGGTCATATAGGGTGTGCCTCACGCCTTGGAGACCAGGCGGTGCATGATTGCATGCCCACAGGAGCAGTCAGGGAAACACCTCTGGATTTTATCCCAGCTGGATTGACTGTTGAAGAGCGGATCACAGGCTGCTGTGTCTCCCTGTAGTCGCTTCCCATCAAAACTGCTGAAATCCACATGATTGTGTTGGGTTTTCGGTAGGAATAATCTCCTCCTTGGGCAACAAAATTATGTGTTTGGGAATAAGGAACTGAATCCTGGGAGTGCAAGAAGCAGTGGCTGCTTGTGCTGCATCTGGGAGCTTATTGCTGTCTGTGTTAATTAAACAAGGCTCCAGGCTGCTGGTGGCTGGAGTGCAGAGCTGTCGGAGGGCAGGGAGCCACAAGGCCAAGGACTCTGTCTACGTGTGGGTTTATTGTTGAAATTCCTTCTTGCTTAATAAAATCCATGGTGGAGCTTGTGGTTCATAACCTCTCTCCTTCTGCCCCATCTCCCCTTCTGAGGAGGATATTTGATGGGAAACCTCACCCCCTTTTGGCTCCAGTGGGGTCTGTTGTTTTGTCTGCAGTGGTAGGTGGTGGCAGAGCACGCGTGTGGCCACACATCCCTGGGGACCAGGGCACAAAATGGACTGCAGAGCTACATCTTTCTGGGAATTGGTGTTGCTGGGCTGTTGAGTGGCTCCTTGTGGTGATCTTTAAAGAATATTCCAACCCAAACCATTCTATGATTCTCCCTTCATTTCTCCCACCAGTCAGACTTCGGGTTTCTCTCCTCCCCTTGGCCTCTGGAGTTACATCAAGCAGATAAAAAAAGAATATCATATAAATACATCCTTCAGCTGCTGGTAAAATTCACAGAGCGGGGATTGTACTACTGCACTGGTTGAGATGAAAGAAACATTTGGCCCTAAAACACCCCTGTGTTTTTCTGCATTCGAAATGTGTTGGAGTTTTGCGGTGGTTGAACTGAAGGGCAGTGAAGATTTGCTGCTTCCAGAATCCATGAGCAGCAGTCAAGGAAACATGAGAAATGATGGTTATGAGAGAGAGTTTCACTGCACTCTGGGTTATTTAACACGGCCATGCAGCGCTCGGGCTGCCAGCGGCGGTCGTGCCGCCTTTGTGCTGCTGTGTGCTGCTTGATGGGCTGGTGCCAGCGCTAATAAACGACACACAGGGTAATTTTAAACTGCATCTGCTCGGCCGCATCATGTAACGGCCACTGTGACTCCTGTTTGACACTGTGAGAAGGAAAAAGGGGGGAGTATGTGGGGGCGGGGGTTTGCAAGGTCAGACACAAATCATGCAGAAGTGCATGTTCACTGTGAATGAGTGGCAGCTCCGCCACCAGCAGTGGTCCTGCCTGTGCTGCTGACGCGGAGGTGGTGATGTTGAAGGAGATGGTGGTGATATTGAAGGAGAAGATGCTGAACTGCGCATGGATCTGTGATTGAAGCACGTTTGTTAATTCCTGGGGTGACATCCGTGCACATTTATTTATCCCTGGGATGGCATCAATGCGCATTTATTTGTCGTTGGGATGGCCGTGTCCTCCAGAGCTCCTCTCTCCGCCTCGCGCTGTCCTCTTACCTCACGGTACCTCCTGGCCCCGCTTCCAAAACGTGGTTCCCCGTGCTCCGGAGCTCTGCGTGCTCGGGGGCTGCGGCTCTCCCCAAGCAGTTCCTGCCGCGGAACCCCGGGCGCGATCGGCAAAATACGACTCTGGTGGGACTCGAACCCACAACCTTTGAATGACTCCCGTCACCAACGCTAGAAGTCCAATGCGCTATCCATTGCGCCACAGAGCCTCGCGCTGCCCCGCTTCCCTCTCCGCCTCTTCTCGCGACGGCGACCGCCCCGCCCCGAGCCCCGCGGCGCGGGGTCTGCAGAACCCAACAGGGTTGTGGCTCCGGGCGGGATTACAGACCCCGGAGGGACCGCAGCATCAGGCAGAAACGCAGTATCGGGGGGAACACGGGTGGGGTTACAGCTCCGGAGCTACAGATCCCGGCGGGACCGCGGCTGCGGTCTGGATTACAGCTCCCAGCGGGATTTCAGCTCCCAGTGGGACGGCAGCCCTGACTCCGGCATTACAGCTCCGGGCGGGACCACGGGCGGAATTACAGCTCTGGGACGGCAGCTCCGGGCGGGGCCGCGGCTCCTGGACTACATCTCCCGGCGGCCGCGCTGCCGCCCCGCCCCGTGCCGCAGCGGCGGGCGGTCCCGCTGCCGGCGCCGCTCCCGGTGCAGGTGGCCGGGCCGCAGCGGACGCCACGGAGCCCGGTAAGAGCGCGGCGCCGGCCTCCCCTCCGCGACCCCCTCCGCCCCGTCGCGTTGCTTTCGGGCGGGGCTGCAGCTCCCGCAGCTCCTCGAGAGGCACCGGGGCCGCCCAGCACCCCGGCTCCTCACCCCAGCCTCCCGGCCTCCTCTTGAGGCACCGGAGCCCCTCGGCCCCCCCCTCCCGGTCTTCTCCTATGGCACCGGGGACCCCTCAGCCCCTCCCTGTCTCCTCATGTGGTATCGGGGTCCCCCAGCCCCCGATTTCCTCGCCCCAGCCACCCCTGTCTCTTCATGAGCCACTGAGGTCCCCCAGCCCCCCCGTCTCCTCTTGAGGCACCGGAACCCCTCAGCTCCCCCGGGTCTGCTTATGAGGCACCGGGATCCCCCAGTCTCCGCATGTGGTACTGGGGTCAGCACCAGGTCCCTCAGCCCCCTTAGTCTCCTCTTGAGGCACTGGAGTCCCCAACTCCCAGGTCTCCTCACCCCAGCCCCTCATCTTCTCTTGAGGCATCGGAGCCCCTCAGCTCCCCCCCTCTGCTTGTAAGGCACCGGGAAGCCCCAGCCCCCCTTTCTCCTCGTCTGATACTGAGGTCCACCCCAGCTCCCCCCAGCTCCTCTTGAGGCACCAGAGCCTCCCCAGCCCTCCCAGTTTGCTTATAAGGTGCCAAGATCCCCAGCCCCCCGGTCTCCTCGCCCCAGCCCCCCGGTTTCCTCATGAGTGCAGACGTCCCCCCAGCCTCCTAATGAGGCAGTAGGGCCCTTCTCAGTGGGCTGTGAGTCTCCCCCATGGATACCAGCTCTCCCTGAGCACTTCTGGAACCTGGCCGGGGTTGGGGGAGAAGGGTCCCGTCTGCAGTGCCGGTGTGAGGCCCTGATGGACCTCCTGGTCCTTCTGACCCCTCAGATGGGACTGGAGATGCACTACTCGTCGTCCCATCAGGGGGTGAGCTCACCAGAGGGACCCTGTTTCACCCTCACTGTCCTTCTGTAGGGCCTGTGGGCTCATCCTCTCAGCTTGCCCAGAGCCGAGTGGGACAGGTGCCTCCCCAGCTTCTCGTGCTTGGGAGATGCCTCTGAGGATCTCCCAGCCCCTGGAGCTTGACCATTAATGCTGAGGCTTCTTGGAGCCCCATTGCCTGCTTGTCGTCCCCTCTGCCACCTACTCCCCAGGATGTCCTCAGGTCTCTGTGCCTCCAGGTGATGGATCCCTGTAGTTTGCTGTCATGCCCGCTGGCTGTGGAGCTACAGGCAGGTCTTAATTTTCACTGTGCTGATGCAGCTAGACAAGACCTGAATCCTTAACAGCGAGGCTGGAGGTCTCCGGCTGTAATGCACCGGTTATCTTTCAGCGGGAGGCACCGGGAATGCCGGTGTGAGGCAGAGATATAGAAGAGGATAAGAGGGGCCTGTCTGGACCCGTCTTACCTTCAAGTGGGAGATTAAGCACCTTGCTGCCCACACAGAGCGTGGCTCTCCCACCACTGGCTCTCCACATCTGTTTGATGTGAGCGTGTAATGAAGGGCCCAGGTCTTGGCCAAGGCATAGTAGTTTGATGGTGATCTGAGAGTTGCCATGTTTAACTGTGGAGAGAGGCTCCGAGGCAAAAATACAGCAGGTCCTGCCCTGCTGAAAGGCTGAGGGACCATGTTGTGGGACCTCTGGCCTGGGAGCTGCTTGGTGGAGAGAGCTCAGAAGCTACTGTCACGAGCAGGAATCTCTAGGCAGGGGCTGCTGTTGGGGTGATGACCTCAGGCTCCCAGCCAGGAGCAGCATCCCTGCTGTTGCTGATGGCACAGCTCGGAGGTGAGACAGACTGTGTGACATGCCAGGACCTGGCAACCACGTGGTGTTGCATTGGCTCTCACTCTGCCAGCATCTCGTACCAAATTCGCAGAGGCTCCTGGACCTGGGGGAGCTGCATGGAGCAGAGGGAAAGCTGCAAGCATGGTTCCCAGACCCACCAGCTGTGTCGGAGCCCACCCAGAGCTGCTAGTTCTGGAGCAGTGAATCCACCTTCAAGAGGGAAAGGGAAGTGACATGAGTGTTTCCTTCCTCTTCGGCCTGCGTCCATGCCAGAGAGGACGAGATTTATCTTGGAGCTGTGAGGGTCGCATTACTGTCACTTTCTTCTGCCCAATGCTGTCACCCAAAAGTAGCCTTTGCAAGATTGCAGTGCCTTGCGCATCTTGGAGCCACATCTGGGGTGTGTTTAGAGTGGACAAAGAAGTGCTGGATTTGAAGGACAAGTACCAGAGACTGAGTTGCCATCTACAGGGCATAGGGCAAGGATCTGAGTGCTCCTGGCAGCAGTGACAGCCCTTGTTCTGCCTGCTCCAGCCTGGCCAGGGCATGCCTGCACCCAGCTTCATCTCCAGTCTGCTCAGGCAGTGTCTCCAGCCGAGCCAGGCCAGGAAACTGCCTGCCGACATGAGGGTTTGCAAACATGAGCAGAGCTCAAAGGTCTGAGTTTCCTGTCACTGTTCCTGTCTGAGCTGTGTTGAAGACTGTGTGAAGCTGTGCTGTCCTACCAGCCCTGCTGGCTGCTCTGGAACCAGACGTACAGAACTAATGCTGGGGGACCTGGGAGACCTGGGTTATGGGTCCAGAGCCCCAGAGTAGAAAGGAATTTGGAGCTGGGCTTACCCAGGCTGAAGGTGAGGAGTTGAGCCAGTCCTGCCTGGCATTGTCCTCATGCCCACTAAATGTCTGTACAAGGTCTCCTGCTGTGACTCTGCTCCCACATCCGTGAAGTGACTTTATCCTGCATCTCGTGCTGTTGGGCTGTGGCTGTGCCCTGGGTGACGGGCAGGATGTGGCTCCCCAGGTGGGAATGGCCAGGCTCTTGACTAATGGTGCTGTGCCAGTGGTTTAATTAAAGACCATCTCCAAAGTCCGGTAAAGCTACATCTGTGGGAACTCTGGGCTGCTGGGTTGCATCCTCACTGCCAGGAGGAGTGGCAGCTCAGGGACCTCATTCAGGAAACTGGGGGCTGCTAACGCATCCCCCGCCCATGGGTTCATTGTCGTCAAGTCCAGTATACGTGGGTTGATGACCGTGGTTTCTCTCTCTCCGCAGGCCACAATGCTGCGTCTGGCTGCTTTTACAGCACTGCTGCTGTTCTTCAGGGTCAGCCTGGAGCTGTCCTGGGCCCAGGCCATTCCCACTCTCTTCATCTTCTACCTGGGATCTGGTGGATGGGACTTCTTCCTCATATTCATCAAGACAATACGAAGGGACGTCACGTAGGTGTCCTGGCTGGCATGGCCTGACCACCCACCCTCCCCCTGGCCCTCTGCTCTGCCCCTGTGTGTGTGAGCACAGTCCCCAGCTCCTTGCACAGCCCTAGGTTTCTACTGGCACCTGGCCCAGCTGGAAGGTCTTCCTCTGCCCTGCCCGGGCTGCTCCAAACTCTCGGGCAAAGTTTTCACAGGAAAGATAGATTTCAGCTGAGCCCTGAAACCTGGTGACTGTCCTTGTACTTCACCCTGTCCCTAAAGCTGCTGGCGTGGCACCAGGTGCTTGTGCAGTGTTGATTCTGAGTTGGTACCAGGCTGTGCCAGCTCCTGGCAAGGATTTGAGGGGAGGGAGTGGTGGCACCTGAGGCTCAAAGATGCTCCTTTGAACACATCCCTGTCTGCAGCCTTCCAAAACATATCTCTCGTGGCCTCCATCAGTTCCTGACTATAAGGATGTTTGCAGAGGGCCCCTGCCTATGTCCATGTGGCTCAGGGGAGCACCCAGAGCTGCTGCTGACCTAGAGTAGGGCCTGGAGCAGTGCTGGGCTATCGCAGCTCCTAGCATGGTCCTCGTGTTTTGCTGGCTGTGCTGGAGGAATTGCTTTTGCAGGGGTCACTCAGCAGCTGCCCTCTTGCTCCCCTTCCTTTGGCAGCACGGGGCTGGTCCTGTTGCGGGTGAAGTGGCAGGTATGGAGGCACGTGAAGGAGAAGAACACGATTGCCAAGATCTTCCAGAAGACTGCAAGCAAGTATCCAGAGAAGACAGCGCTGATCTTCCAAGGCACGGGCGAGAGCTGGACCTTCCGGCAGCTGGATGAGTACTCCAACCGGGTGGCCAATTTTTTCTACGGCCAAGGCTTCCGCTCTGGTGACGTGGTGGCTCTTTTCATGGAGTCCCGCAATCAGTACGTGGGGCTGTGGCTCGGCTTGGCCAAGATTGGGGTGGAGACCGCCCTGGTGAATTCCCACCTGCGCATGGAGGCCTTGCTGCACTGCATCACCATCTCCAACTCCAAGGCTGTGGTTTTTGGGGTGGAGATGATGGAAGGTGAGGGACAGGCAGATGTGTCAGGGGTGCTGTGGTCTGGAGGGGTGGGATTTACTGTTCCTTTCCTGCTCACCACAAAGCAGGGATCTGGAAGAGAGTGAGCATTTGAATTATCCAAGAATTGGATCTGATTTCATTCTTGTTGGTCTCTTTGGCCACTGGGCAGGACCTGGGGATGGGCAGGACCCGGAGTTCAGTGCTGTCTGGCTCCCAGGCAGGCCCATCTGGGTGTGAGGATCCTTCCCTGTGCCTCTCAGGTCCATCCACCTACATGGAGCCCTGAGCTGGGCTGGGCCACTGCTTGGGAGGAGCCTCCCCATGCTCTCCATGGCTGTTAGCCACATCCCTGCAGCACCTCAGCTCCAGCTCCTCAAGTGTTTCAGTCAACTCTGAGGCTGATGGTGTCAACACACCTCTTGGCACCAGGGAGATTTTGGCTGTGAAGAGGTGGAGAACAGGATCTTCTAGTCCCTGAAGAGGCCTGGGCTGTGGCCCCAGCATCTGTTAATTGTGGGAATAACATCTGCCTGGGATGTTTTTCAGCCCTGTGGGGACTCTGCCGAGCACAGTGAGGGTACTGCTTCCTAGGGCAGTGTCTCCATGACACCCCTTCTCTGGGAGGGCAGAGGGTCTCTGTGCTGTAACCACCCTGCAGTCTTTCTCCATCTCTCCTCTTTACTTTCTCAGCTATGCAGGAAGTGCAGCCCTCCCTGGAGAAATCTATCCATCTCTTCTGGTCTGGAGAAGGGAGCCCCGAGTCCACAATTCCTGGTGCAAAACACCTGGACCCGCTCCTGCAGATGGCTCAGCAGCACCAGCCAACCCACCCTGATAAGGGCTTTCTCGGTACGTGGTCAGCTCTTGGGGCCCAGACTCGTGGCAGTGTTTCTGTGGGTCAGCTGGTTACAATACAGGAAAGAAAGTCTGATGTGTTGCAGATGTCTGCCATGGTCACCCTGAGGTTACAATACAGGAAAGAAAGTCTGCTCAGGGTGACCATGGCAGACATCTGCAACACATCCTGGGGTGTTCGGGATGGATATTACTACAGTGTCTGAAGCCTGGCCTTGTGGGAGCAGTATCTTGTTGTGCTCTCCATGTGTCCAACAGATCTGATCTGCCCAGGGTGAAACCAGCGTCTTCTTGGTGCTGTCACAAAGTTTTGGCTCGACTGGCACTAGCAGAGTGTATAAACTTGACTTGTTCCCCTCTCCTGATTGAGCCAGCTCCTAGATTGGGTGTGTGACCTTGTCTCCTCATTGCTCTCCAGATAAACTCTTCTACATCTACACCTCTGGCACGACGGGGCTGCCCAAGGCTGCCATTGTGGTGAACTGCCGGTAAGGCTGTGGGCAGGGGTTTGGGAGGGGATGGGGCTGAGCTCTGCCCTGGTCTCGCACAGCACCTCTGGCCCTGCTGCTGACGTCCCCTCACCCTCCCACCTCAGGTACTTCCGCATGTCCAGCTTGGTGTTCTATGGTTTTCGCATGAGGCCTGACGATGTGATGTACGACTGCCTCCCGCTCTACCACGCTGCAGGTAACGTGTGCCGTACAGAGCCCCGCGTGCTGGGAATTTCTCTCCCCCTCAGCCAGGCCCAGGCTCGAGGCTGGTGCAGCGGCAATCTCCATGTCGAGCAGGAACTGGCTGCTGCTGGTAGTGTCTGACTGAGGCTTTCCACTTTCCCTGGGAGCCAGGAATCCATCTGGCTGACCTTTGGAGTGGGGAGTGTGTGGAGACGGTTATCCCGCCTCCTAGCCTGGCTTTGGAATAGCTGCTTCTTACTGCTGCTCCCCATGGAAGGCCAGGGGAAGGGGAGGTGGTGCCTGCCTGGCTGAGATATGCTGGGATGTCTAGGAGCAAAGCACTGCCCTAGATCTCTCTTCAGCGCTTCTCATCCTTGGTGCCCGTGGTCCTGGGAGCTGTGGCTTGGTGAACACCCATCTGCGTGGCCTGCACCTCGCCCTGCCAAGGCTCCCTCTGAGTGGGCTGAGCTGGGGAGATCCAGGGACTGAGGGTTCTCCTCACTTCCTCTCCGCAGGGAACATTGTGGGGGTCGGGCAGTGCCTTCTGCAGGGCATGACGATTGTCATCCGCAAGAAGTTCTCGGCCTCGCACTTTTGGGAGGACTGCGTGAAATACAACTGCACGGTGAGGCTGTGAGGCAGGGGCCAACCAGGGCTGGGGACTGAAGCCTGGGGATCTGTGCCGTGCTGGGAAGACCCAGCAACTGGAAAAGGAGCGGGGGGCCTGGATGGGTTCTGCCTGTCCATCCCAAACTGCCTTTCAGGGCGGTGGGGCTGTGTTCTTCCCTCCTGGGGTGGTGACTCCACGTGTCCAAACCTTTCCTGTGCTTCAGCATTAGCCAGGAGTTCTCGATAAGTTTCATGACCCGGAGGGAGGGCAGGCACTGGATGAGCTAGAGAGACTCCTGGGTATTCCTGCAGCCTCTTTAAGGGGGCTTTGGGCATCTTGTGCCATTCCTACCTGCCCTGAAGAAACCCCAAACACCCTGGGGCCTGCTGGGGGGTATCCTAGTGAGTCTTTCCTCTCTGCCCCTCCTAGATTGTGCAGTACATCGGGGAGATCTGCCGCTACCTGCTAAACCAGCCGTACCAGGAGGTGGAGCGGCAGCACCGGGTGCGCATGGCGCTGGGCAACGGGCTGCGTGCCTCCATCTGGCGGGAGTTCATGGCACGCTTCGGCATCGCCCAGGTGGCAGAGTTCTACGGAGCCACCGAGTGCAACTGCAGCCTGGGAAACTTCGACAACAACGTAAGGCCCCACCACCGTCCTCATGTCCCAGAGAGTGCCTGCGGTCTGGACAGGGTTGGAAACGCAGCCAGGCTGTTTGCTGCTGGTTCCTTGGTCCAAGAGGCTTGGCGTAGGTTGCCATCCGCCTGGAGAAGTTTTGGCTGTTGTTGTGCGGTATCAGCTCTTGTATTCTGGATGTGTGTGGGCAGTGGTTTCAGGATGGGAAAGATGTCCCTGCTGCCCGTAGCTGTGAGCTCTTTCTGTCCTAGGTTGGGTCGTGTGGCTTCAACAGCAGGATCCTACCAGGCGTGTACCCCATCGGCTTGGTGAAGGTGGATGAAGACACCATGGAGCTGATTCGGGGGTCAGATGGTGTCTGTATCCGCTGCAAACCAGGTGAGGGCAACCACAGGGATAAGATGCCTCAGCCCTGTGTAGGTCTTTACTGATACTTCAAGATAATTTACCTAGGTCTGAGTCTGTGCTCAGTTAAACCCCACCAGCCCCATTAAAACCCCTTTTTGCTTGGGTGTGGGTGTTGCATCCCCCCATTTATCCCCTCTTTTCTCCCTGCAGGGGAGCCGGGGCAGCTGGTGGGCCGCATTGTCAAGAGCAACCCCTTGCAGCACTTTGATGGCTACTTGAACCAGTCAGCCACCAACAAGAAAATTGCCAGGGATGTGTTTACAAAAGGGGACGCTGCTTATCTCACAGGTGAGGCAAGCAGATCCCTTCTGTGTACTGAGAGCAGAAGAGAAGGGTACCCGAGAGGGTGTGGGGGCTGTCCCAGGCTAGTGGCACTGTCCTGAGGTGCCTCAGGGTTGCTCTTAGTCCCTCTGATGTCTAATATTTTGCCTGTTCCTCACTTTCCTGCAGGGGATGTCCTGGTGATGGACAAATATGGCTACATGTACTTCCGAGACCGCACAGGCGACACGTTCCGCTGGAAGGGGGAGAACGTCTCCACCACAGAGGTGGAGGGGACGCTGAGCCGCATCCTCAACCTGACAGACGTCGTGGTTTATGGGGTGGAGGTCCCAGGTAGCTGAGTGGGGAGAGGATGATTGGGGGAGGCAGGTGGGCCTCTGGCACTTGAATGTGTGTCCTGCACAACCAGACTGATGTGACCTTTTACAAGAGGCTGGACCGAGACTCCCCATGGGCGAGCTGGGAAGAAGCCACTGGCGATGTGCCTAGTGGGAACCAGCAGGTTCCCTCCATCTCTCAGGCTTTGGTCTGATTCTCGCTGGTTTGGAAGGACGGTGTGTCCTTTCTGGACAGGGAGGAGGGGACCATGACCGAAGGGTGTCACTGGCACCCTGAGCTGCAGGGTGGTGACAGCTCTTTGGTACAAAGCTGGGTCTGTGCCAGAGGACTTCCTGGTGCAGGGCAGAGGGAGATGATGCTACCGGGACAGCGTGGCTAAGGGCTGTCCATTCTTCTCTGCCTCTTAGGGATTGAAGGGAAGGCAGGAATGGCAGCCATCGCCGACCCGGAAAACTCCTGTGACCTCGAACGCTTTGCCAGTGAGCTGAAAAAGGCTCTGCCACTGTATGCACGGCCCGTCTTCCTGCGGTTCCTGCACGAAGTCTCCAAGACAAGTGAGCTGCAGCATGCACAGAGCTGGGGGAGGGAAATCAGGTTATGGAGGCTGACCTGCAGTGGGGTCAGGATAGAACCCCTCTGCCCCACAGAGCCCCTAGCCCGTTCCTCTGGTGGTTTGGAGGTGTGGGGGTGCAAGGCTGGGACTGGGGCAGCACAAGGTTGGTGGGCATGTGAGCGTGTGCAGTTGGTGACCCCTCTTTTCTCTTTCCCTCCCTGCTCCAGGCACTTACAAGTTCCAGAAGATGGAGCTGCGGAAGCAGGGTTTTGACCCTGCGCTGGTGAAGGACAGGTTGTACTTCCTGGACTCCAGGCAAAGCCGCTACTTGCCACTGGACCAGGCCGCGTTTGACAGGATCCAGTCAGGAGAACAGAAGCTGTAACTGGTGGCGTTCAAGCAAGGCACCTTCCTGAATCCTGTCAGGGGAGTGGGGGCAAGGCAGGTGCTGGTTCAAGGAGCGATATAAAGGCACACTAAGGATTTTATTTGACAAGTTTTACAGATAACGGTTTGGGGGGAAACACAGAAGGGACTGAGGGGAGGGAGATGATTACATACCAAAGCATAGACTCATTATGGCTTTATTTTCTACTTGGTACAGCAGCGGTGGTCACATACCGCGGGAGGGGCAAGGCCCTGGCCAGTTGAGGAGGGGTGGGGTGCCCCTGCTATTCCGCTTTGCTTTTCCTGTATTTCCCTCTATTTTCCAGCCTGCAGCAACCCTTCCTTGTGAAGGCCATAAAGGGACCAGTGCTGGGCTCTTTCCCCACTCCTCCACCAAGCAGCCAGCTCCTCCTTGGCACAGGGTCCCTGCTGGCAGAGGGAAGCTGGGTGCCAGGCGCAGGCCCTGCTCCCTGTGTGGCCCTGCTGGTGTCGTGTTTCTGCTGTGAATCAAAGGAGCAGGGTAGTGTTGGGCTGGGGAGAGGGACAGGGATGTGTTTCTGCCATGCCTTGCACTCTCCTGGGGGTGACATTTCTATTTTTCACAATCACACGCACATTATGTTATATTATATATATTATACACGCTTACTTTATTTTTTCAATCTTAATTTATTGTCTGTACTTTTGAATGTGTCCTGGGATTGTGCAGTAGTTGGAGGAGCAGCCCAGACCTGTCTTCTCTTGGAGAGCCCTTTTCTCTCACAGGGAAACAGGATGCTCATCTGGGACTGATTCTCCTCTTCCAGCGTGAGTGCAGCCATTTGTGGCCTTGTGGCCTCGCTCCACAGTGAAGGACATGAGTGAACCCCACCATGTTGTGGACACTTCTCTGGGTCTCTTACTTCTGCCTTTCATGGATGCAGCCTTGTTTTGTGCACCTTCTTCCTTGCAGGAAGCAGATAGGAGACTGGGAATGAAGGGCCTGGTTTGCCTTTGCTTAGATGTACTCAGGACGACAGAGCAGCTCTTGGGGCTTTCCTGCTGCGATGTGTGTGCCCTGAATGCAGGAGGCAACTTTCCTTGGGGAGAGAAGGTCCTCTGGAGGTTGGTCTCTGTGAAAGCCTGACTTCATGTGCTCTGCATCACTTCCTGAAAGAGCCCTCCCTCTCTCTGACGCAGGAGACGGGCCCGAACTGAAATGTTTCTGTTAAACACCTGACTTGCACTATGTGAATTCCCTGCGTTGTGTCTGATGTGAAACAGCCTTAGCAGTGATGTCTGATTCCAGTCCTCAGAGAACATGCAGAAACGTCTGTTCCAGGAAAAACTCTGGATTGGGGTGTTTGGCTTCTTTTTTTTTTATGCTTTAAGCAGGGTTACTCCTTAAAATGATGTCTGTTTTTTGTGAGAGCAGGGTGTGTCTGCTCTTCCAGCTGTGCTTCCACACCAACGTACCTGCCTGCTCCGGTCTGTCCTGTCCTCACGATTAAATGCGAGTATGGGCTATGCTGGAGTTTCCAGCCTCTTCCTTGTGCAGTCCTGCTGGGTGTGGGGAGGTGGAGGACTGTGCCTGTTTGGGACCTGGGAACTGCCGTCCAGAGCACGACCTCCCTTGTGTGGACTTGAGCTCATCTCAGAGCAGGAGGAAGCAAGCCCCTTGCTGCTGGGTTTGATGTCTGTGAAAAGAACCCATTGGTGAGACCCTCTCCAGACCCCTCCACCACCTTCCTGGTTCCCCTTTCTCCTCGTCCTGTTCTCAGCGTTGCCATCCCACTTGGTCCTGGCTCAGTTCTCTCTGTTTACTCTGGCACATCTGGCTCCTTTGTCCCTCTCCTGTTGCCTCTTTCCTCTTCCTGTTGCTTCTCTCCATGTGTGGCTATGCTTAACCTCCCAGCTCATTTCTGCCCTCGCAGACAAGTTTTTTTGGTACCATTCCTCTTCCTTCTCTTCCAGAACCATTTTTAGACCCTCTGCATCCAGCCCTGGGGGTCAGGAGACACTGGCTCCTTCACAGTGGTATGGAGGAACCAGGGAGAAGTGTCTTGTGTGAGCGTGGACACGCTGACTCTGGGGGAGGCTCAGAGCTGTGCCTGGCCTCCTCTGCAGCCAGCTCAGGTGGGTCCAACGCTGCTCCTGGAAGGGTGCAGCTCCTGGGACAGCCTCTCAGCTGGAAACAACCCTCATCTCACGGCCCTGCGGTGCCCCAGGTAGCTTTGCCTGTGGCGTGTGTGTCAGATTTTTGAGGCCTCAGGGTGCCCACCGGCCTTGGGGGCTGCTGCAGGGTGTGTAGTGACAGCTGCGGTCTCTACAGACGCTCCAGTCCCACTTCTGGATGCTGTTCCTTTCACAGCCACCAGTGGAGGGCAGGCTGGGCTTAGAAAATATCGCACCTCGGGGGCTTGCTCTTCAGGGTCACCCCTGGGGTTTCACAACCTCCCCTGGGGGTTTGGAGCCCTGGTAAGCCATGGTGGAGCACAAGGGAGTTACCCACACAGGGGATAGGCCAGACCCTATCTGCGGTGGGGAGAAAGTTTGGGGTACAACCGTGCTGGGTGTGAGGTTAGCAGCAATTCCAGGTGCTGATGTTCCCCTCCACTTAGGCTCCTGACAAGAGCCTGTGCCTGGTGGGCACTTTGGCAGCACCAAGGGCCCCCCTTGTGCTGGGTGGGTGGTGGGCAGCAACCCAGACCACCCAACATGACCCAGCTCTGTGCTAAGAGGAGCAGGGAAAAGCTTGGCCTCCCTAAAGCCAGGCTGGGCTGGGGGTTATTGTCTGGAGATGGATGGTTTGAAGTGATCCAGGAGGATACAGGAGCACTGCTCTCCCTTCATGGAGGAGATAGCCATGCTGCTATCCACAGCTGTGAAGGAAGAGGGGCTGTGGGGTGAGGCTCAGCACTGTGTTTCCTTCTGTCTGACAGCAGTTAGATTAAAAAAGCCAAATAGCTTTGAAAGCTTATGGAATTATGGCTGTTCTTTATTTGCCAGTAAGTCCATCCAAGTGGAGACCAGTTTGTATTGTTGGGTCTTGGAGATGGATGGGGATTACAGGCACAGCTGAGGCCTATGCAAGGAACAGGATTTAGCCCTTTTTGGAGCTGACATAACTGAGGGGCTGGGACCTGAGCATTGCGGGGAGATCACTGTGAGCCCTGCGCTCTGGATGCTGTGAGGGGGATGAAGGTCACGCTTGCAGGGTGTAGGAAAGAGGAGCAGAATGGGGCCCCCACGGTGAGAGCTCCCATTCTGTGGAGATGGGGGATGCTGAGTGACTGACTGGGAAATGGCTCAGCAAACTGCACAGGGGGGCTCTGATAGGAGGGACCTGCAGAGCTTGGTCATACAATGGAACGCGGTGCTGTGCCGGAGGGCTGGCATGAGCATATATACACGCATCCATGCCAGATTTCCCAGGGACAGGGGAGCCCCATGAAGTGTTCACAGCTCTGAGCTGTGCTGTAAGGAGCCATCCTGCCTGGTGATGCTGACAACACTGCGGAGTCGGGGATGTTAAAAGCAGCAGCGTTGGTCCCTGCTGGAGATGAGGTGGCTGGGGAACATCCAGAGACCGTTTTGGTCATGGCTGTCCTTACTGAGGAGGGCTGTGCTGCAGTTGGCAATGCTTCCAGACTCCCTGCAAAACCCAGCCACACCATTTAGAGTTCTTCCGCAGGCTGTCAGTTTTGGGTTGGAATCCTGGGGCCTTTTTACAGTTCCAGTCTTCCAGAAAAATGAAGCCAAGGTGCTTCCCTGAAGCTCTCAGCCCAGAAATACAAGTGCAAGCGTGGTACTAAGCACAGGATCAATGCTAGGACAAAACATTTCCAGCAGAGAGGTGTTTGAAAGAAGCTTAACCCAGTGCTTAATCATAGTCTGATTTTTTTTTAAAATATCTTTTTATTAGTGTGATTTTAAGGAAGAAGCTGATGGAATCTGCTTCCTATGATTACAGACACCTTGTGAGATTTATCTCTCTCCTCTTATCACTACATTAGTCTCACTCAACAGCTGCATAAAGATAAAAATACTGTATATAAAGCATGAGGAATTATTCTTTTTTAATTAAAATACTTAAAAAGCTGTTTGCACGAGGTTAAGAAAACATTAAAATCCTTTCTTAGGTTATCATTAGCCAATTAATTTAAGCAAAGCCAAAGAGCTTTACAAACCAAGTGCGCTTTTCACCATGGAGATGAATGCTTCTCCCAGCCCCTGCATCTTGGACAGTGACAATAATATTAAGAAAAATGCTGCCACTTTTTCTCTGATCCCCCTCTCTTTGCAGCTTTGGCCCAGCTCATCCAGGCCATGCTTGGTGTGAAAAATTGGAGCATATTTTTGCCTAAATACCAGTGAGGTCTTTGAAGGCTGCTCAGGACCTTTTTGGATGAAATTAATTTCTGCTGCTGAGAAAGCCTGTGACAATCTTTAACTCTGCATCTCTCCAGCCTCCTCCTGCGACTCTTGGTGTGCTGGACTCTTCCCAAACCATGACAGCCGCCAGCTCCCCCACACACTGGCTGGTGAGCTAAGCTTTGCCTTTAAGACAGGAGAGGGAAATAGTCAGGACTAAAGAGGAGACCAGCCTTTAGAAATGGAAATAGGCGATTCCCCTGAGTACTTCCAGCCTAACCAGGAGCAGGGAAGGCTTCTCCCCCTCCAGTTTGAAGGGGCTGTGGTGGAGGGGATTCCACCAAAATGATGGGCTGTGGGGAGCGCCTATGTCTCCTCATCCTGCGTGCGGCAGGGAAGGGATGGTAGCTTTCCTCCTTAAAGCAGGAAGGCTTCACTAGGGAAGCAAATGTCATTAGAGCTGTTTGGTGCTTGGCTCTGGAAGAGCGAGGGATAGCTGGGCTGTGCAGTGGGGTGAGGCTTAGGGAGCAGGGGACGTGTCTTGCTCTGCTCTTTTCAAGCCTGGCACTTTTTCAGGGGTAAATTTCACCTCCCAAAATAACCTGGGATTTGACCCTCTTTTCTCCTGGTTAATTAAAAATCTCACCCCTTGCACAAATTATGCCAGGTGAGGCTCTGGGAGAGCTTTGGGCAGTTGGGGTTGCGCAATACAGGCTGGCAACCCTGGGAATCACAGGTGATGGTGACTTTGACCAAGGCTGGGACATCTCCCTGCTCAGGAAGGGTGTAGTGTCCCAGATCCCTCACCAAATGATCCCAGGCTTGTGAAGTGGCATATGACCCCTGCTATGCCACATCCCGCCCTGCCTTCTCTAGCCCTGTCCTCGAGTATGCTGAGTGGCTCTCCCCAGGGACACCAGTGCCTCGCCAGCCCAAGTGGGAGCTGGGGTCCAATCCTGCCCTGGAGATGACAGCTCCCACAATCCACGCAGGGCCGTAGGCACCCTATCGCTGTGCCAGTGGGGGCCGAGGAAGTGAGGGCAACGAGACCTTCACTCCCAGCCTCCGGCCATCCAAGTGGCCTCCAGCTCGGCCGCAGGAAGAGGCTAACAGTGGCTGGCGGCCTCCTCCTCAGCTTTGAGGATCACTTTCAGCTATTCTGAAGGTTAAACGCCTGTTTAGAGCTCCCTATTGAAGGTAGAGCCCGGGGTGCGCCATTGTTCGCTGCCCTCCCGCTTTGTCTGGCCGCTTTCAGGGATGCCCTGAATGGGAAGCGGCCCTCCCTGCCCAGCACCCCGGCAGAAGGGGCTCCTGGGGGAGAGGCGCTTCCTCCCGCCCTAATGACATTCAGGCCTCCATCGGTTCAGCTCCCGCTTTCTTTCTGCTGCAGTTTAACCCGGGCACAGAGGCCGGGCTCCATCTTACTGATCTCTGCTTGACACCCAATTACCACATGAATGGGAGAGAAAGGCTGCAAAAGGCTTTAACTCCCACTGACCCTCCTTCCCCTCTGCCTGCTTCCCCCTCTCCCCATCCTACCCCCTCGATGGAGTTCAAAACTGAGACTGGGGAAATCAAACAAAGGCCTGAGCGAGGAAACCCATTGTCACCGCCTCCGCCATGGCTCCCCTTTCGCCGGCTATTGTTCCCCACGAAGTTTGACTTGCTGCGTGGAAAGATGCGAGCAGCTGTTGGTGCATTCCCCTGATGTTTTATTGAAAAATAATTGAATCATCAGCTCAGGGCTCTCTGATAAAATGTTTCCTCATAGCACTGGGCCCTGCTGTATTTCTAAACTACGTTTCGCTATAAAACACGATGGCAACAAAAACTGTCTCCTCCAGAATAAACCCTTGGTGGAGGGATCGAGGCATGTCCTTTCTGCACTCAAAGGGAGAGAAAATGCATGCAAACGGCAGGAAAAAAGGGAAAAGCCAGGTCTGAAACAATAGAAATCAAATCCTCTTTATTGCCAGGCTCAATTTCTAACCTGTTCTTTTGTTTGGCAGCATTGAATTTGCAGGAGGAGAAAGGCAGGCACAGCCAGAGCACCCTGTGTGGCTGTCACTTGCCCCACGTATCTGGGGTGAGCACCACGGGAATGCCAGCTCCCACCCAGCACTGTTCCATGCTGGGGACCAAAGGAGGGATCTGCCACGGAAAACTGGCTACAAAAAAAAAGGTTTAGTTAAATGAAGGACAGGGACACAGCCATTAAGGCAGGAGCCTCGTCTATACAGTTTCATTTTCTGTACCCATTTATCAAACACCATTGGTGTCTTTGGCTCTTTGGAAGCAATGATGGCAGCATCATTCTTTATTGAGGAGATGCCGTGCTTGCTTTCTCTGTCCACAAGCGTCTGGTGGAGAGTTTGTAATGCTCTGATCCCGGCACTCAGCACAGTGATGGGACTCACTCCTCTCCTCAGCACTGGGTGTCCATAAAAACGTCCCCCACAACCTGTGTTTTGCCTGGCTTTATTTCCAGGGCAATTGTGAACAGTAACCACCTCTGAATGAACCAAATGTTTATTTATGATTACTGTTTAATTTCTTTTTGCTTTTCCAGGGAATGGCTAACACTAAATCTGTGATATTTTGTTGTATTTCTGTAACTCACAAATTGTGATTTTTACAGGAGCCAGCTCTCCTATTATTTGGCCTCATAAATGGTGTCTGGAAGTGAGAAGAGTAGCTCATATAAAACAATAACTGCAAACACTGATCAGGAGTCTGAATTACCAGGTCCTGTACTCAGCATGCTCCCCTCAGTTCTGAGGGGTACAGAGGTCAGGTTTTTCTCCAAGTCCTCTTTCGTCAGCTGGTTTCCCATACAATCACTTCAATATCCTGGGTCATATCTCTGAGACACCCAAAAGCCTCAGGATTTAGGGATATTTAAAACCCAGCTGGAATTTTTGGATGAAGACCACGGTCAACAGCTTCACGTCTCTACCATCACGTAACCCCAGCAGTGCTCATCTGTGCTGGGGACCAGCCTTTCCTGGGGCCCAGTCTGGACAATGATCTCCTCAGAGAACAAAAGGCCGTTACAAACACCACCACCTTCTGCTCTCGGGGTTAGCACACCCTGACCCCCGTTAGCATAAACGAAGTGCAATCTGTCTGGGGAAATTTATGCCCCTTACACATAAAACACCACATATATGCATATATATTGCCTCTCTATGTGCATGTGTACATGTATTTTTTTAAACCCAAACCCTCCACTGAGCAGAGGGAGGGTTAAGGGGCTGCAGTGCTGCCCAACGTGGCTCTGTGTTAGGGGGGAGAAGAGCCCAGCCCAGCTGTCACTGCTATGGCTGCATCTTGCCTGCGTACGCGCTTCTCCCTCTGGGGACGGAGCAGAAAACAAACAGGCGACAGATGTGAGCTGTGTTGTTTAATGTGGCGCTGGAAGGTGCCTGGTGCCGCCGGGATGAGCTTGCTGGGACAGGCTGTTGGAGCAGAAGGGGATGCGGAACTGCCCTCTTCTTGTACACGCAGCAGCACATCTTCTCTGGTGACAGCAGTGGTGCTTGGTCCCCCTGGCCTGGTCATTCCTGCTTCCACACTAAAAACACAAATGAACTCAAAAATCCCCATGGCAGGGGGGTTGGAACTGGATGATCTTTAAGGTCCCTTCCAACTCAAACCATTCTATGATTCTGTGAACTCAAATGAGTAGGTTGGTTTCACCGCTGGGAAATGCCTGCTGCCGCCCCTTGCCTCTGCACATCTGTGGGGCTCCCAGCACGTGCAAAAGCGCCCTGGGCATCACTAGATGAGAAGTTAACGCAGAAATCGGTGTTTTAAGACATCTGAGAGGACCTGGTGTGCACCTCCTGATGACCGGGGCTCCCTCCCGCTGCCCTAGGGGAAGCGTGCACCGGGGGTCGGTACTGAGGGAAGGAGCTCCCCAGGCCAGCCGCGGGGAGCCCGGCGGGGCCCTCCCAAACAGCGGCCACCAGGTCCAAGGCCGCCCCCCAACTTCATCCTCCCGCCGTTGCCGGGCAACGCGGCGCGGCCGGAAGCCGGCGCGGCACTTCCGGCGCGGCCCGCGCGCGCGCGCCTCGCCTTGCCGGCCGCCCGCCCGCCAAGATGGCGGCGCCCGTGTCGCTGCAGGTGGAGTTCGGGTGAGCGGGGCCTAGGGGCCGCGGCGGGGGCCAGGGCCCGGGCAGAGGGCAGGGCTGCGCCCCTCGGGGGAGACGGCCGCAGGGCTGGAGGCGCAGCAGCGCCTGTGCGTGGCCCTGGGGGGGTCGGCACTGCCGCGCGGGTCTGCGGCCGCGGCCGCCCCAGGGAGCCGGGCCGGGTCGGGCTCCCCCGGGAGGGACCGGGCACGGCCGGGACGGGCATTACTGAGGCGACTTCCCACCGGCCTGCATCCCAGCCGCGGGGACACGCTGCCACCGCTGTCCCTGTGCTTCTCTCCTCCCTCTGTTTGAGCGCCTGGCGAAGCCCTTCCCCCTCAACCTTGCCTTTATGTATTAAAATAATTTGTAAAACCCTCCCGCTCGTTTTCTCTGTGTGTCCCTGTCTCCGTGTGCCTCCCTGCACGCTCACTGTGCTTTGGGTTTGGGTTCACTGTGAAGCAGCCAAGTTCTCGTTTTATAGCGATTTGGCTGTTCGTGGCTGTCGTGTGTTTGTTGCTAACGCTGGGGAGTCCAAAAGTGTTTGCAGTGTAAGTCTGTGCTCATTTATGGAAAGAGTTGTACTTTCTTAAAGCCTCCTTGTACCACAAGCTAAAAGGCTGCTATTTATTGGCTTTTTCCCACCCTTTCACAAACACAGAAATGTCATAACCCTTTAAAATACCCTTCTCCTTAAGAATCCTTTCCTCAGTCTTTCCTGCTTCCAGCTGCAGTAACTCTCCTAATTTTCCCAGAAGAGTGAGATGCATTTTTGCTTCCCTTGGAAATGCATAAATGAGCTCTCTATGTACAAATCGCAGCTGAGTTTCCCACAGCTCGCGCATTACAGAAGGACCTTATCTTGCAATCTACATTTCCCGCCGTAACAAAGCGTGACCTTGTTTTCATTACATAAAAAAATGTTTTTCATATAATTGCTGTGACTTGTTCTCCCCGCCTGAATCTCGACTCATGTTCATAATTGCTGCTTCAATTTTCAGATAACTATTTGTTGTGAGCTGGTGGAAGAACACCAACAGAGTGCTCTTTAGGAGAGCTGCTGCATATAAGTAACGCTGTCGAGGGCACAACAAGGATTCTCTTGTGCTCTGCTGCTGCAGAGCCAAGAAAACCTTGTGTGGCATTTTTAGATATTGAATTTAAAGGAACTCAGTAACGTCTGGGTGCGTCTTTGTTGGTACTGAGGTGGGGGTTATTTATTTTAAATACTTCTCCCTGTTGTGTTGGTTTCCAAGAGATGTGAGGCACTAATTTTCCAGAAAGTAACTTCATAAGAAAATTATCCTAAAGTAATCCGCGTTCAAGTTGGAAGAATGTATCGCCACAATTATGTGCCCTTTGAAAACATCTCAGTTGTTGTTCTGCCTCAGTTGGGTGTCAAGTGAGTCGAGTTTTTTTAGGAGTTTTCTAATTGTCAGAACTTTGGCCAGCTTGTTCCGTCTGGAATCAAGATCTGCTTCTATGTCCTCTCTCTTAAAGTAGCATAGAATCACCGAATGACCTGAATTGGAAGGAACCCTCAAGGATCATCGAATCCAGCTGCTGTCCCAGCACAGGACAACCCCAACATTCACACAGTGTATCTGAGGGTGAAGTCCAAGTGCATCTGGCGTATTGTCAGGCTGTGACTGCTTCCCTGGGGAGCTGTTCCAGTGCTCCACCACCCTCTGGGTGAAGAAACTCTTCCTAATGTCCAATCTAAACCTCCCCTGATGCATCTTCCTGTCATTCCCTTGAGTCCTATCATGGGCTTCGCATCCGAGTTTGTGATCTGTGTCTCTATTCACATGATAAGTTTTTAGAATCTAAGACTGAATTTGACCCTGTAGTGACAAAAGTGATTTGGGTTTTTTAAGAGCCTAAGGAGATTCAGCACTTGGACCCAATATAAATCCCATTTTTTTCCTGTGCGAGCTGGCCTCTGTGTGTTTTGCTTACATTTGATCTTGTGCTCGCAGAGGCCATCGCTGCGTTACCTGGGAGTGAGTTCCCCTGGATGATTTGTGTATCACGGGAGGGGTGTTGATCAGGTTGTTCAGTGGAGGAGGGTTGTCTGCGTATTGATTATTTGACTTGTCACCATCGCCACTTGCTCTGCTTGCTTCTCCCAGGCAGGTCCCTCTCGAGAGGGAAAACTTGATAGTAAGTAGATGAAGAAAGTGTTGCCAGCACTTAAAGCTCACTGGCTCTATAGCTGCATTGCTGTGTAACCTCGTGTGAGTAATTTCCTCTCTCTGTTTACAATTGGAAATGAGGGAAACACTGATTCCAGAAGGATGCCCTGATTTTTCGCATTTTCTGAATTGTCTTGAGACTTCTGGCTAAAGGGGTTGGGGATGAGTAATATTGGATGTGTCATTTCATAGAATCATAGGATCATGGAATGGTTTGGGCTAGAAGGGACCTCAAAGCCCATCCAGTTCCACCCCCCTGCCATGGGCAGGGACACCTCCCACTGGATCAGGCTGCTCAAAGCCCCATCCAGCCTGGCCGGGAACACCTCCCGGGATGGGGCAGCCACAACTTCCCTGGGCAACCTGTGCCAGTGTCTCACCACTCTCATTGTGAAGAATGTCTTCCTAATATCTAATCTGAATCTTCCCCCTTCCAGTTTAAAGCTGTTCCCCTTCATTCTGTCACTCCATGCCCTTGTAAAAAGTCCCTCTGCAGCTTTCCTGGAGCCCCTTTCAGTACTGAAAGGCTGCTATGAGGTCCCCTTCTCCAGGCTGAACAAGCCCAACTCTCTCAGCCTGTCCTCACAGCAGAGGTGCTCCAGCCCTTGGATCATCTTCGTAGCCTCCTCTGGACCTGCTCCAACAGTTCCATATCCTTCTTATGCTGGGGACTCCAGAACTGAACACTGTACTCCAGGTGGGGTCTCGCAAGAGCGGAGTAGATGGGGAAAATCCCCTCCTTTGCCCTGCTGGCAACACTTCTTTTGATGCAGCCGTGGGCACAGTTGGCCTTCTGGGCTGTGAGTGCACATTGCCTGCTCAAAGCTTGAATTGAAGCAGTGTCGATAGCCAGAGGGAGAGGGAAGGAGTGAGGCTGTGTAAGCATGATGGGCCAGAAGCCATCTTCCTGTTCTGCTGGGATGACGCCTGGCACCATGGGGTTCTGGCCCGCGGCGGAGCGTCCTGTGTGCGTTGGCGATGGGAGATGGCAACTTCCCTACGAGCTTGTGGTTTGCGAGGGGAAACAAAGACAAAGAGAATCCTGTGCTAAATATAGCCTGTGTCATTTGTTTTCTCTGTTGTGGCATCTATGTAAATCGCCTCTTTTGTACTGTCTTCCTTCTGACAATCCAGCAACATCTCAGTGGGTCATTGTTTCTGTTTCAGAGGTGGCGCAGAGCTCTTGTTCGATGGTGTCAAAAAGCATCAAGTGACTTTGCCTTCTCAACCAGAGCCTTGTGAGTATCTGAACCTGTTGGATGACTTGAAAGAATGACAACAAATGAAACAAAGCTGGTTTGTACAGCAGTTTTTATTAGTTGGCAACAAGAATCGATGTATTTTAAAAGCACTTTCAGACCGGGGATCAGATAGGTCGGTGATGGTTAGTCCTGAGAGAAAGCCTGAGCATCTTTCTGCCCTGCAAGCACTTGTCAATCCAGTCCTTACTTGAGACTTTTGCCTCCCTTCTTCTGGATCGACAACCGCCTCTGGATGTTTCCATCAAGTCTGCATTTGTCTTGCATGATACATGAAACCAGCAATAATCTCCTCTCTTCCTTGTTTCTTCTTGCCTGCTCTGAGGTTTCCAAGAGGCACATGTATATGTGTGTACGTAGATAAGTGCGTGTGTGTGTATAGCAGTGCAGCATAAACATTTTTTGTCTGCTTATTTGAATTTCAAGTATATGTAGTAATTTTATATTAACTCTGCCATTGAAAATGGCAAAGCCAGTGCTGGAAGGTGATGCTGGGCATCCTGCCTGTAGCCTTCCCTGCAGTAAAACCCAGGGTGCTGTTAAGGTAAAGGCTTCTGTGTCCCAGCAATGAACAATCATGATGTCTGGTTTGTGATTTGGGGTATCAGTGCTGAGAAGTGCTGTCCTAACTCTGTTCTTTATCCGTGTGTGTGTGTACTCCAGTTGCAACTTATTTTGCCACAGGTATGATTTGAATTCTTCCAGCCAGACAGCAATGCGTTATGCTGATTGCCAGTGGGATTATAGACTGAGATAGTACAGAGTGCTAGGGAATGTTAACAACTTATATCTCCTGGATGACTGTGTTAACAACTTATATCTCCTGTAACCTGTGTGCTGTGAACGTTCAGGCCTGAAATCTTGCTGTGCTTGGAAGTAGAGATTGGTACAAGCACTTTTGACACTCGGGCATAAGTTTGTGTTATTCAAATATAATAGGAGCGCTGGAATAATGTGTTGTCTTGTGGTTAAGGACGGGGACCCAGAAACAGCACCTGATACTGATTTGCTTTGTGAGCTCAGTCACGTTGCTTAACTTTCCCCTGTTGCTAGAGAAGTAGCAGTGATGCTTTCATGTGTCACAAGAGAGTTGAGCATTAAATTCTAGCACTCTTAAAGCACTTAGGATCGTTAAATGGAAGATAGTATAGAAATGCCAAAACACTCATTTAGTTGGTTTATAAGCTTGGAGGTTAGAGCATCATTTTCTTCAGTGTTCTGTAGATTTAAAATACCCGCTGACATCCACCACATTGGTGGTGCTCAAACCATAACCAGATGCTCAAGAAGAAGGGATTATTGCATGGTATGTTTATTTGTGCCAGGGGAATGGGAAGCTAATATAACAGAATGATTCTCCTGGCCCAATGGTTGTCAGCGGTGCAGTTGTATGTGGCCCAATCCATTCCCACAGAAGCTGCTGGGAAGACTTCTATAGACTTCACTAGGAGTTGGGTTTATTCTAAAGGATAAATCTTTCCCTAAAGATCTGGCTCAGTCTGAGTTCAAACTCATGATCTCAAGTGATTCATTCCAGATTCATCTCACATATTATTGCTCCTTGCTCTTCAGGCTGCCTTGATTTTTAGCCTCTGCTATCCCTGTAATGAAGGGACAGTGTGCAGATGTGCCAGCTCCTCTGCTTTCCAGTCTCTTTTTTCCATGTGCATTGAGTGACCAAGAGGGTTCAGGTTTTGGGCTGATTGTGGGTTGCAGCAGCTGAGGAGCAGAAACTAAATTATGGTGCTGTAATGTCATGTACACTCAGCTCAGGGATGGTGCAGGCAGACGTGGGGTTGATGTCTGACAGTAAGGGATTGCTGGAGACACTCCTTATGATACTTCCAGGTGAGAATGATGTTGTAGCGGTGAGGAATAAGTAAAATCCCATCGTCAAGATGTGAATAAGAACAAGAATTCTTGCAGTTTCATATTGTTCCCAATACCATGTATTTTCCTCACTCAGATTAAGAAAGTTCAATTTGCCTGTTTCTGGGTAAATAAAGATATTTGCAGTACATTCACTGCTGCCCTTGTGCAGCCAAAATTACAGTGATCAGAGAAATGAAACAGCTCAGTCCTACTTGGTTCTTCCTGTTGCTTCCTTACCCTGTGTGTCAATCACTTAGTGCTCTGAGGAACCACCTGTAGTACGAACACTGCTCCAAGACCTACACTTCTAACCCCATTTTAACTGATTTCATTAGCCATCCAGCTTATTTTTGGCCATTTTGGCCTCTCTTACCCACTCTTCCTTTCTTTCTAGGTTATTTTTGTCTTTGTCCTCCTTTTTGTGGAGCAGCTGCTTCTCTCTGGGACATTGGGTCCAGCTATATTTTAATTGTTTAGGCATTTTTATATATATCCTAGAGGTGAAGGGAGGTGGAATATTACATAAAGAAATACCTACAAGTATTTATGTGAATAAAACAAGCTGTGCTCCTTAGTTGTCAAGGGCAGAGCTCTCTGAATGATAATAATGTTGTTTGAACAAATTATTATGTGGTCATTTCCTTTTTCACAGTAACATTAGGTGAAAGTAAGTGGGTTCCAGAGCCGGTTAACTTTGTGAAGAAGACTTGCTTCTCTCTCCTTTTCCTGTGCCTGGAGATGGACTCCTGGAGGGATTAGGAAAAGCAGGAGGAGGGAAGCTGCAAATGGGACAAGAGCAAGCCACGAGGGGTACAGCTCTATGATGGGACCTATTTTTATTATCTGAGGGGTTTTTTGTGTCCGAACGTCAGTAAAAGAGCAGCTCTTCATTTCCAAAGCGGAGCTGTGCCTGTGTGTGGAAGTTGTTGCCAAGCAGGAGCTTGAGAAGGTGTGATACATCGTATGGGCAGGCAGATCTACATAAGCCATGCTTTGTGCAGGTCTGTGTCATCTTTTAGAGCTGTTGTGAAAAGGAGACCTCAAGTTAAACACGAATCTTGTCCCAGATTACTGGCTATTTTGATAATGCTGGTAGAGGATCTAAAGGCATTGGTGCCCTATTGGCTTATTCTGTATAAAAACAGTGTGTGTGGGAGAAAGCAGCTGGGGGAATAACGATATTTGTCACATGGAGAGAGATTAAATTGGCAGGGAAATCAACTTTATTTTCAAGCATCTAAGAAGCTGTTAGAGACAATGGAGCATAAAAGAGAGAAACCCTAAATTAAAAACTGAAAATGTATTTGGCAGCCTCCTCCTGAAACAAGCCACAGTAATTTAACCGAGTGCCTCCGTAATCAAATAGATCATTGTATGACTTCTCTGCCAGCGATGCCGGAGAGCTCCTTCCTCCATCTCACCGAGACTCACAGTGCTGGATTTGTCTGGCCATGCTGGTTGTGTGGAGGCTGCTGGAAGGGTTGGAATTCACTGACATTGTTTAACCCTTGTAGTCCCTCCACGTTTGGCTCAGCAGCATCGCGCTGATGAGGAGTGTTTACAAAATCCCTCTGCTTCTTGCATTCGGAGGTTGGGGCTGTTTATAATGTCTCTGGTAGTTGTGTTGCAGGTCCAGGCCTTCTCATTCCAGCTTCTTCTGTGGTTTCAGTGGTGGGACTTGTGTTTTTGGAGTAGCAGTGACTAGTTTCTGCACTGATCGCTTGGACTTTCAAAGATAATCAAGAATTCACTGTGTATTTTGGCACTTACAAGTCTGTAAGGATGAGTTCTTAATCAGTGTATTTTGCTAATTGTTTGTGGTTTCCCTTTACCAAAACCCCAAGGAAAAAGCTTGTTGCTGATCAGATTTTTTTAAGAGGAAAAACTTAAATAATCTACCAAGTGCTGCTGATGTTAAATCCTTGAAGAGAAGAGTGTGGTCTGCTCTCAAGAGCTTTGCTTTCCAGGGGCCTTGTTCTAAACAGCATGGAGGAGCACTGGGGAACTGGAAGAATTCATCTCAGAGAAGACCCTGGGGATTTCAAGAGATCAGACCTGAGTTCCAGGCAGAGTGGCTTAAAAAATACAGCCTGGCTTGTGTTCGGGGCTGACTGGGGTGCTACAGCATGTCAAATCCAGAGTGGTGTTGGCATCGGCTGCCTGTGAATGCCCAACACTACTGCTAGATAGTATGTTGTAGTTAGGTTAGTAATATTCTGGAATGCTTTTATTGCTTTGTTTATTAGTCCTAACATTTTAAAACTTGCTCCAAGGAAGGAATAAAAATATAGTTGGTGATTCAGAGACTTAGTAGAAAAAAACATAACTCTGTGGAGCTACAAAGATGATCCGAGGGCCAGAGAACTTCTGCTATGAGGACAGGGGGACCTTATAGCAGCCTTATAGCAGGCTACAGGAAAGCTGGGGAGGGAATTTTTTCAAGAGCTTGTAGTGATTATGACGAGGCTTTAAATTGCAAGAGGGAAGATTTAGATTAGACATTAGGAAGAAATTCTTCACAATGAGGGTGGCACACGTTGCCCAGAGAAGTCATGGCTGCTCCATCCCTGGAGGTGTTCAAGGATGGGTTGGATGGGGCCTTGAGCAGCCTGGTCTAGTGGCAGGTGTCCCTGCCCATGGCAAGGGGTTGGAACTGGATGGGCTTTAAGGTCCTTTCCAACCCCAACCATTCCATGATTCTATGATTCCTGCAGTGAAATCTCTTTAACTGCAGTGGTGGTGCTCGCAGGTCGCCAGGGCACTGCGCTTCCATCTTTCTGAGGCAGGTGATCTTGTTATTGGCTGGTGAGGAAGAGGGGACTCTCTGGGAGCTCAGACTGGACCAGCTCAGCCCTGGATCCCAGCTGCTCTTCCCAGCAGTCAGTGTGAGTGGCCGTGTTGGCAGTGCCAGGACCGTGACGTGATGCTGCAGGCGAGCGGCCGCGGTGGAGCGGTCCTCATGGCATTTGCAGCCCTGGAGCAGGGCTCAACACGGCGGCTGGGCGCGTGGCATTGGGTCACTGTCTCAGCGAGGCCAGGAACCTCTTCTGCACAAGGAGTACTCCTTCAGAGAGAGCAAAGAAACAAATGTTTGCCCTTGCAGGAGCAGTCCCAGCACTTCTGGGAGGCCATGGAGCCGCATTACTAGATCAGCTCTCATCCCCATCCCAACTCATTGTGGAAGGAGCTTCCCAGGCACCAAAAAAACCATCTCTTGTGTGTGACCAAATCCCTGGGATAACAAAGCCTGGCTGTTCCACCCTCCATCCCAGCCGCTGCATTGCAGTGTGGACACCTAGCAGGATAACCTCTCTGAGCCGACCCCCCCCTCTGCTGCTCCCTCTTTTCTCTCGGTGGGATTTGCTGTGCTGACAGCGCTGTTCAGAGGGCGGCAGCGGAGCAGGGCTGGGAGGAGGATCTGGGCCCTTTAAACCGCTTAGCATGCGGTTCACACGGCTCCGGGCCAGCTGTTCCTTTCTCCTTCTGCCCTCACTCGCAGGAGTTGTTTGCTGAGCTCAGAGCTCCTGTGCAAAATTGCTTTTCAAAAGAGCCACTTTCTGCTTAATTAAACAATGAACCGCCATCCCTCTGCACATCTGTAAAGCTCCCTCCGCAGCCCCTTTATCCCACAAACTGCTCCATTCTTACCTCCATTCATTTGTAAATCTTACCCCCCCTCTTCTCCACCCTGATCATCTCACTGGCCCTTTCTTTTCCCCTTTCAAGTAAGACTGAGGGGCTTGGAGTATCTGTGGGGGTGGCTGGGTTGGGTGGGCAGGAATCGGTTTAATGGTGCTTGTTGTATATGAAAGTCTAATAATAGCAAAGATCTGAGCCTGAAAGTGAGAAGCGAGGGCTGGACTCGGCACTAATTTTGTGTATAGAGGAATAAAATCATGGTGGTTGCTGAGCCGAGTGTAGACACTGACTCATCCAGCAGCCAGAGGAGACATGAGCCACCAGCCAGGCTGGGAGGGGGGCAAGGAGTTGACTTCAAAGCGCTTTCTGATCCAGCTGGCAGTGCCAGGGAGAGCCCAGCGCAGGGGATTCCCTCAGCCAGGCTGGCTGCAAGCAGGGCAGTGCCAGGCTGCCAGGGGAATCCCTCTGCACGCTGGCAGGAGCAGCCACCTTCTCCGTGGGCTGGGGTCTCACATCAGCTCTGTGTGGTCTCGTGTGAGAGTCATGAGGTTCTCCTTTCTAACCTTTAGTGTGTGTGCACGAACACAGAATCCAGAAGCTAGGAAAATGGGAGAGAGGGGAAATTTCAGTTTGATGGGTTTTGGCTAAGCTTCACGCCCGCGGATAGTAATGCGTTTCTCTCAATTGTCTTCCTGAGCAGCTTAGAAAAAATTTAACCAGAACATTGAAGGTTAAGCAGGAGAAATGATGGAAAAGTGATGAGGTGGGATATCTCCTTTATCATTGGGAAGGACAGATTATAGCCAGGGTGACGCAATATCATCTAGCATAGATTGATAGGGAGGGATGAAGAAATAGGAGTTTGGTGCATTAGCAGAAGATTCCTGACTGCAGAAACTATTAGACCATGGCACGGTCTCCTTGGGGTTTGGTAGGAGGTCTATATTGCTCAAGCTTCTTAAAATCAGAGCAGGCAATGCTAGAGATGGTCGTTTGTGGAGAATAATTCTGCCCTGGCAGAGGGATAAAATCACAGGACCTGTTAAAGAGATGTTATTTTTAATGTCTGTGATTCCCAGTCTGGCACTTGGCTGCCGGTACGATGTCTTTGAGGCTCCCTCGATTCCTTCCTTTGAATGAGTGGCAAGACCCTGGGCCAGCACTAGGAGTGTGTGATCCTAATTAAAAGAGGCAGTTTGGTGCGCTGGCATTTATTTGGGAGCCTGAAGTGACAATAGCGCTGGGCGTTACGGGATTAGATGCTCTGACTCTGGAAGTGAGTAGGGATTAGGTTTACCCCAAGGATCAGCTCGGAGCTGATTTTTTTTGTCATGGGAGCTGATGGTTCTGTAGGCTTGCTGCTGGCTAGCAAGTGGAATTGGAGATCCCTTGAACTTGTGTTCTCCTACCAGTGTGTGGAAGATCCCAAGCAGCTCTTCTCCAGTTGATGAATATTGTGATTAAAACCTCAGGGCTGAGAATTGCTGGATGATGGCTGGATGAGTCTTTGCTGCTAGCAGGAGGGCTATGATAGACCCCTGTGATCCCTTCTCCTTGTGGAAACACAAGGAAATAGAGAGAGAAGAGCATTGCTCCTCTAGCTGAGAAGTGAGAAAAAGATGTCAGAACACGATTAAAAATTACAGAAGCCAAGACCTTGATGTTCATTTGTAACAGACAAGAATAGATGAGAGCAACAATTGGGATTCTCTTATATCTGGCTGTAGTTACTCCCTGTTTTTTTCCCTAGTACTTAAATCACTGCCCACTCCAGTGTGTGGCAGGATTGGCTTGTGTGCTTGTCAGAGAAAATGGATTTTGTTCTTGCTGCAAAATTTTGCTCATTCTGCATGGTAGCAAACCCGTTTGTCTGTGACTCCATTTATAGCAGCTGTTCCAGGTCTTCTTCTGTGGTTTATGGCACACCGTGGTCTGCTTCAACGAATGATTTGCATATCAGATGGGAGACTGGAGAAGTCAGAAGGATTCCTTAGGTCTCCCTTTTGGACAGCAGATTCCTGGAGGACCCTCAAGATTCAAAAAGCAGAGAGAAGCCGTCCACCCGGAGGGGCAGCAGGTAGCAGGAGCTGGTCTGCTTTAAAAACAACCTGCTTGAGCCTGGAAAGGGGAATACAAATTGTCTTTCCATACATTTCCATGCAGGCAGGGGGAATAATGGCAGAGGAGCGGCAGGGAAGGGGCTTTGTCATGGTTACAGGCCGATGGCTGAGAATGTGGGTGGAGCAGTGCTCGTCCAGAGTTAGTGACCTCAGCAAATTGGAGCTCAGCCATGGTCAGTATGATAAATGATCTTATTCTGGGTCAAAGAAATGGTGCCCCACAGGGAGGTATCCGCAAGGCGGCCCGGGAAAGCGCTGTGCTCCTGCAGCACTGACCCCTTAGTGACCAGTGCTGCATAGATCTTATTTATTACAGGCCAGAAGGGAATTTTCCATGGTTCAGTCTTTATGGGGTTCCCCCGTTTCCCTGAAATAAGCTCCCAGTTCCGCAGCCAAGGTGAGAAGATGGGTGCAGCTGCACCCTCCCGGGTGCCCTTCGAGGGGCACTGTCTGCTTTGTGCCGTTTTGCATGTGGATTTTGAGACAGGGGATGTGGAGATGTCTGGGCTTTGCATGTGTGTGAACGTGCCAGCAACCTGTGCTGCTCCCTGGGAGCCCAGAGCTCCGTGTCAACTGGTATTATGGTTGCACAAAATCCTTCTGTATTTTTGCACATTCAGTGTGAGATCTCCTAGTGGAAGGAACACCAGGCTTGATGTTTCTTATTTGAGCCACCTGCTTTCTCTCTGCACACAGTGAGTGCCCTCTGTGCTGAGCTATCACTGATGAGTCTGTCAGGCCCAGGAGGTTTTATTGAGCTGGGAAAGATCTATGGATTTCAGCTCTGGTTTTGAGGGTGTAAATGAACCTGGGCTCTTGTTCCAGGCAGTGCTAAAATGGAGTCTCAGATGCATTTCTCTTGCAGAGGAAGCTCAGCAGATTCTTCATCAAGGAACAGTTGGGGTAGCGCAGAAGATCAGGCCTTGGAGGGTAGACAAGAGGATCGAGCAGGCTGTGCAGCTCTGTCTGCCACAACCAGGAGTGTTTATGATGCAGCTGGGCTGAAAATGAGCTGCTGCTGTTGGTTTTTGTATGCACACTCGCTGCAGTTTTTGCATCCTGTCCACTTGTGTGACAAGCCAATGACTTTGTGTCACTGCGCGCACACACTTGGTTTTCCTGAGCTGCGTCTTTCGCTGGGTGATTTGTTTTATGCACGTGTTGTGGATTTGAGCTCCCATCTGTGCACTTGAACTAAGCAGTTTTCTCAAACGTTTGTTGGTTTTGCTTTTTTTAATTAACTTTAGATTATTTTTCCCGAGAATTTGGAGAGGTTTGATGTACTGTTAGCACAGGCAACAGAAGCTGTCTCTGTGTACAAATGAGACAGGGATTTCCTACCATGTGCTTCAGTCCCTCCTTTGCAGTTTGAGAATATTTCATCTTCCTTGGCCGCCTCGCTCTGGCTTCTCTGCGGATGCTGCCAACGGTGGGAAGACAGTTAACGATAATTAGAGTGGATTTTTGGTGTGGATATTTGTTTGCTGTGACTGAAATGATGTAGGCTACCAAAAGGTTGAGATAAAAATATATCATTACTGGGATGAGCTGGACTTGAGTTGGTGAATGCAGGAGCACAATGCTGTGTTGTCTCAGCTCTTGCCTGAACCTCATTCTTGGGCCAAAATGCACGAGGTGATTTTCCCCCTCTTGTGAGAACCGACCTGCAGTATTGTGTCCAGTTCAGGAATCCCCAGTGTAAGAAGGATATGGACTGTTGAAGCAGGTCCAGAGGAGGCTACGAAGATGATCCAAGGGCTGGAGCATCTCTGCTATGAGGACAGGCTGAGAGAGTTGGGCTTGTTCAGCCTGGAGAAGAGGAGGCTAAGAGGGGACCTCGCAGCGGCCTTTCAGTACTGAAAGGGGCTCCAGGAAAGCTGCGGAGGGACTTTTTACAAGGGCAGGGAGTGACAGGATGAGAGGGAACAGCTTTAAACTGGAAGGAGGGAGATTTAGATTAGACATTAGGAAGAAATTCTTCACAATGAGAGTGGTGAGACCCTGGCACAGGTTGCCCAGGGAAGTCACCCCATCCCTGGAGGGCTTCAGGACCCTGCTGGGTGGGGCCTTGAGCAGCCTGATCCAGTGGGAGGTGTCCCTGCCCATGACAGGGGGGGTTGGAACTGGATGGGCTTTAAGATCCCTTCCACCCTAAACTATTCTATGATTCTATGACTGCTTTTGCATCCAAATGGCAGCAGGCTTAGGACAACTGTGTTCCTGCAAACAGCCAGTGCCTCTGTTCTGTGAGGGGACCAGCTTGGGAACCAACAGAGGTGTAAAATTGCTGCATACAGTGATGGTTTAACTTGTCAGCAGCTGTGGTGCCTGACAAGGTTGAGGTTTCTTTCCCTCCCTATGTCATTTGTAGAGGACCTGCTGTTTGCATAGCAAATCCTTAGCCCAGGGAACTGGAAACCTGTAGCATAATACCAGAAAGAAAACATCTTAGGAACGCTATGTTTGTCAACAGTTGTGCTATAATTTACCTCTTATTATTTCCATCACGATAACATAGCAGAGTCCTGCGCTGTTGCTGAAGACTGCGATTCAAGGGGCTGAGCTGCAAGATGGCTTCTCCCCAGACCACATGCAGTGGAAGTGATCTTGTTCCTTTTCAATGTCTTCCATGTGGGAGATGGGTTTGGGGTGGCTCTGGTCATTTTTCATCCTTTGTAATTGATTTATTCCAGTAATATTGGTGTACAGAATGTAGAGACATGAAGGTGAGGGAAAGAATTCAATGCTAAGAAAGCAGCTGAAGGTATTGCCAAAAGCCGATGGCAGGGGGTGGAACTCAGTGATCTTTAAGATCCCTTCCAACCCAAACCATTGTATGATTCTATGATTATGTGTTAAGGTTAACTGTGGAGAAGGGCGTCTTCATTTTCATTTTGGAGCAGAGAAGCTCCAGGCTTGCACAAGGGTGTCGGGTATTTTCCTACTATCTAAATTCTTCTGTATGTGTGTATGTGACTTCTGGGGAGGAGTAAATGAGTGTAGGCTCAGGTGGGGCTGAAAATAACATTTATTACGGAAGGAGTAGGGGTGAGGGAGTCTACCAGCACAGCCTGGAATAAATCAGTCCTGTGGCCCCTTCATCCAGGCTGCTTCTAGGTAGCTGTCTTTTATCCAGCTGGTGCAGCGTGTTTCTGTCTAAATGATCTCTCCTGAAAGGTCCCAGAGGAAAGGGCTGCTTATTCCACACGAGGAGAATGGTATATGGCATAGCTCATTGTTGTGTGCCCTGCCACAAGTGCATAAATATGAAACAGCTCGCGGGCGTTGCTGCGGTGGGGCTGCTGTCCCCTTCGCACCCCCCGCCTCCTTCTCCTGAAGGCTCCTCTCCGTCTTTCTTCCTCTCCAGCTTTCATTTCTTGGTGATGGAGAGTAGAAGCTGTTTGGGTGTGAGATCCTGAGGGCTTTATGCTGCAGCAGCATTTTTCAGGGGAAGGTGAATAGAGTTAACTCTTGTTCCGTCCCCGATGCATGTGGCTAGGAAAGCAGCAGAAAACGGTCTGGTTTGGGCTTTTAACTACATCTCACTACGAGGGAGCCATGGGTCGGCCCCACATGGGTGATCCCACCCACTGGGTAGTTTTAAGGCATAAATCACCTCTTCTTGCTGTGATCAGTGATGCTGCCCAGAGGCAGCAATACCTGTCGTGCTCTGGACAACCCTGCGGTGGGACCTCTGTGCTGGGGTGCAGGCTGTCATCAAGAGGCACCGATGCCCTGGGAGACCCAGGAGGAACAGAGGGAATCTCAGAGCATCCCCCTCCCCCTTTCGCAGGGAAAAGAGGCCTCCATCTGCTGCAGATGGACATGTCCCCATCGCCTACTTGATGTGCACCTGCCTATGGCAGGGCTGTTCATCCTTGGGGTGACAGAAGCGGTGGGGGTATCGTAATTCAGAAGAACCCCACCTCTGTTCTGGGTAGCTTCCACAATCCCACAAAATCCTGGGGTAAGGCAGGGACCCAGTCAAGCTGCTAAAGGCACATTTATTTTAGCTGGCCATGATGCAAGCAAATCACACACAGAGCTTGATTTTGGCTCAGAGAGGCGCGTGTGTAAAGTTTCCCCCGATTGCGGTGAGGTTACCACACGTGAGACAGACGTGGAAACCCATCCCGCCATCCCTGCTCATCCTGTGAGCGGGACTTCAGCCCTCACTGGTGGATTTGTGCCTTCAAAAAGCTTCCTCACGCCTCGAAAACAAACAAAACTCTTTTGGGGCTTTCAAAGGGCTGTTTAAAGGAGCCCCAGGAGAATAACTGATTGTGGATTCAGAATGATGAAGTGGTTTGTGGAACGGTGAAATATAGAGGCAAATTCAGGAGAACTCCACGTTGCAATTTGTCAGCTTCTGTAAGCCCTGTAACGGATTATTCTCCCCCTCTGTTGCTTCTCACCTCTCCAATAGGAAATTAACTGATGCTATCACTAAAGAAATTGTTTTTGCCTCACAAAGTAAAATTGATACTATAAAAACCCGCCAGCAATGTCTCCTCCTCCTTTTACATGAAGACAAATCCTTCCTGTCACCTACTGAAATGGAAAGATAAAGGCTGAGCTTTAATAAAGAAGCTGTAAGCGCAAAGTGTAGAGGGAGGGAGCAGGGGAACACGGTACAACAGCAGGTGAGGTGCAAGTGTCCAAAATACTGTGGCCAGGGCCTGTGTGCGTGTTTAATGCATGGTTGTGTACATGTTTGTGCTTCAGAACTCATGTCTTCAAGGGTTTGTGCTGGTTTTTGGTACTGGTAGCATCTGCCTTTAGTCCTTTCAGGCACTTAGGCTTGCTCGTTTGGACTTTTTAAATCTAATTAAACACACAGAGAGTTAAATGTCAATTTGTTAAGTGATAACAGAATGCACAGGATGTGGGATGCATTAAAGAAATCTGAGCATTGGCAGTCTCCCGCTGGATTGGCATCTCAGCACAAGCTGCATTCATTCTGTGTGGGTTGTTTTCTGCAGGAAACCCCTTCTGCCAAACCCTGGGGTCTGGGGCAGAGATCTGAGCCCTGAGCTGCCTGGAGGCTGGGCTGCCTGCTCAGTGCAGGGATGGAACAGCCCTGTTGGGTGGCTCCTTTGATGAGAGGTTTGCAGCTATCCCCTGCGTGTTCCTCATCTACTCTTGTGTTGATAAACAATCACTTTGTTCTGGCATCAGCGAGTTTGTAAACTGCTGTCCTTTCTCCTTTCAGGGGACATCAGAAACCTGCTAAAGTGGATCAAACAGAATCTGTTGAAAGAGCGACCGGAATTATTTATGCAAGGGGAATCTGTGTAAGTACAGTGGTTGGGGACCCTCCTTGTGTTTCTCTGATCCCCACAGTTCGGGATATGTTTTCCCTGTTGCAAGAAGCAAATTAATGACCGTGAAAATATGGGATTTACTGAAGTGGCAATGGGGGAAATACCCCACACTATACCTCACCCTGTTCCACAGAGAGTTTGTCTTCTTGCAACCCTCACCCCAGATCTTTAAAAACTTAAACTTTAAATATGAAGCAGGGCCACACAGACTTTCTCTCCATTGTCACCTGGAGCAATATAGCACTTGTATCCTCAGTTCCAGGAGTTTTAGCAGGTCTCCCTGTTCCCTGCTGACATCACTGGGACCGAAGCAGTCACTTGGAGAAATGCCAACAAATATTCCTTCTGGGAAAAGTATTTTTATTGTCAAAATGGGGCCAGCCTCGTGGAGGGGGGAAAAAAAGCCAAGAGAAATGGAGCAGAGTAAGCTGTGCAAGCCATCCCTGTCTGCAGGGTGGTGCGGGGGGGTGTTTAACATTCGTCACGGATCTTTGTGAGCTGAAGCATGTGCCAGGTCCCCTGGTAACAGGAGAGACAATTGCAGGACACTGAAGATCAAAGAGGGGGAATCCCTTTGCCTGTAGTCTGGGGCTTGGAGTGGATCCCAGCTGTTTACTGCCTTTGGTAGGGGCACCGGCTTCGCTTTCCCTACCTTCACATCCAGCTCTCTGCACTCTGTAGTGCGTGGGTTTTAATTACCTGGCTTTTCTACATCACACAGAAATGTAGTCATCTCTGAGCATCCTCAGGAATGGTGCATTTTGATTCAAATGAGCTCTGGGATTGCTCCTGCCTCCCCTTTATTTGATCTGGAAAGGACACAGAGTGTACCTGTTTCCACCTCCATGCTAGGATTCCTTTTTCTCATTGGCTTTACAGGCAGGCAGCTTGTGATCTGTGCTGTAACATCCCTTGTTCTTAACTATTTGTGATGCTTTTTAGCAACTCTGT
The DNA here is from genome assembly GCA_033558185.1 of Dromococcyx pavoninus. Lineage (NCBI taxonomy): Eukaryota > Metazoa > Chordata > Aves > Cuculiformes > Neomorphidae > Dromococcyx > Dromococcyx pavoninus. The sequence continues at coordinate 24,046 of JAUMJL010000609.1, read as the reverse complement.
ATCCTAATTATTTCTCTGTTCTCCAGGAGGCCAGGAATTTTGGTGCTCATCAACGATGCAGACTGGGAACTAATGGTCTGTACTCCTTCAGTTTGACTTTTCTTTGTTGGAAATATTGCTCTGTCTGTTCTGTGGTTGCTCTCAGAGAAGCTATTTCTGATTCTTGCCCCAAGCGAAGGGTCTTGTATTTGAGGGAGAAGGGGGGCAGGCTGGGACCTCTCTCCCTGTATTGCACTGTGGCTGCTGAGAAGCCTGGAGCTTCTCTAACCTGCTGAGTCTCATCAGCCAGCCAGTGTCTGAAGAGAGATCACCTGTGTTCCCTGGCCTCTGGCAAGGGGCTTCTCCCCCCTGGCTGCCAGCAGTTCTCCCTGATGCATGGAGTGATGGCTCAGAGGGTACCAGGCAGCTTTGCAGACCCCTTCGCTGGAGTGAGGTGGGGCCGTGGCTGGTGAAGGCAGCCCTGCGGAGATTTCTGCCCAAACAGGCAACTAGTAAATCTCTTCCCTCTTCAGCCCACTGTTGTGAGCAGACAGCAAACACCCCCTTACTATTTTCCTGCCTCGGGCAACCGCCTGCTCCAGACAGTGGTGTGGGGTGGTGAATGTCAGCTCCTTGTCTGATCTCTCACCTTCGCTTCCGTTAGGATGAAAATATCAGTCTGGCCCCTTTTGCTCTCCCTGATACTCACCATCTTTTTAGGAGCTGTTTTTCTTTGCAGCTTGTATTTGGAAATGACATTTAAACAATTTCTCTTTTTTTTCTTGGCCTGCAGGGTGAGCTGGATTATAAACTCCAGGACCAGGATAATGTGCTTTTCATCTCGACACTGCATGGCGGGTGAACTCCTGGAAAAACAAGAGGATGTAAATCCAAACCCCTGGGCAAAAAAAAACCCAAACAAAAAACTAACCCCCCCAACCTCTCTTGAACTGCCTGTGCCAGGCCTCCACATCTTCCCATTGCGTTGTTACTATACATCCAAATAAAGCCCCGCCAGCCCACGGCCTGCTGTCCACCACAACGACATCCATCTTTTCATCCTCATTTCACCTCTCCTGACTGCACTTCCAGGTACCCTAACGAGCAGAGAGCACCTGCAGCACGTGGGACTGTTATACTATGATAGGAGGAAGCGTGGTGCTGCACCTCAAGTAGGGTGTTGTGTCTTTGCAGGCAGTAAAGCTTTCCTGGGGGGGCTGTGCCTTCTCTGGAGCATGGCTGGGGCGCCTCTGCCTTGGTGCTGGACACTGGGATTCTTTTAACACAACACTTAGTGTGGTCCAGGCTGTGCACCAGCCATGAGGACAGTCAGGGAAGGGTGAGACATGAATTAGAGGGAAGCAAAAGGTGACTTTACTAGTTTTTCTCTGAGGTGGCAGACATCACAGCTGCAGAGCCCTCTGTAATGACTTTCCACTTGTCATGGTATTTATTTATGGGAAGTAGGAGAGATATAGGCCTTTTGGGTTTTGTTTTGCTGATGCCTTGTGCCTCTTTCCTACCTGAGCTGAGGCAGGGTGAAGTTCTAGCCCACAAGCAATGTCAATTTATAACCATTTAGTTGGAGAGGAAGAAACCTGTGCCCGGCCTGAGATAGCACAGTGTGATAAGGGCAGCAAATTATCTTTCTGCCACCGTGATGGACAGAATTGATCGGCCTGCTTTGCGTTCTGTGCGGGTGGGGAGCTGGGTTGCTGCAGCCTGGCTGGGGAAGGGCTGGAGGTGCACACTTAAAGCACAGAAACCCAGGAAAGAAAGTCCTTGGCGTTTAACCCTTTCCATCAGTGGGAGGGGGAGGCTTCTTACTGCGCACCCTGAGGAAGTCCTGTGATCGCAGCGGAAGTGGGTGTGCACGGCTCTGCTTGGGCATGGATGCTGTTTGCTTTCCAGAAGTTTCCTCGGACAGATGGACTGGCCCGCCTGCCAGCTGGGGCGCCGTGGTGAGAGCAGAGGGAATGGGTCACAGAGCGTGGGCACCAACAGGTCTGAAACTCCACGAGCTTCTAGGAGCATCCGGCCAGGATCGTCCTTCCTGCGCTCGCCCCTGCCCTCCTCACCTGCGTTCCGGCACAGCTCCGGCGGCACGCGGCAGTCCCTGGCGGCAGCACTCCTGCCCGAGCAGCGGCTCTCCTGGGGCAGAGGGCTCACCGGTTCCGTAAGCTCGATGGGTGCACCTTGGAGCTGATGGGCACCACGTACTGCTCGCCCTGTCCTGAGTCTCAGGGAGCTGCCGAGCAGGAGCTGGGAGGCAGCGAGCGGCTCAGTGCACCAGTCCCTGCTCGGGCAGCCCGGCCTGACACCCCGAGTGCTCCACGCAGAGAGCCTTTCCCATCCTGCGCCTGACAGAGCTCTTACTCTGTTTGACGCGGAGGGAGTGCTAAAGAGTAATTCCCATCTCACTTCTCCGGTGACTCCTCTCACGTTTATCCCACGACAACCTGCGTAACTAAAAGCTCTTACGGACTCCAATGCTGCTGCATTGGAGAAACCCTGACTTCCAGCCCGCTGCTGGTAACGAACTGATATTCAGCCTTATCCAAATCCAGACGCAGCAACTCGAGTCCAGCCTGTGCCGTTTGTAAATGACACGGATGGCCCAAAGGCTCTTCTCTATCCTGAGTCCGTGGCCATTAGCTTCGCTGGGCTGGGGGTGCAGAGCGGGGATTCCGAGTGTCGGCTGATAAATAACCAACCTGTGTGGTGTGCGGCTTGAAACGGGCTTAAACCCAAGCAGGAGAAGGCAGGATCGACCTCGGTGTTGCTGCCTGCCCTGCCTCTACTCTGCGATTTTGCCTTAGGCTGAGCTCCTCTGTCCTTATTCCCCTGGCTGTTTGTTCAGATAGGATGAGTTCCTTCTCTTGGAGGTGTTATTCTCTCTAGCACAGGCAGACCCAGCTCCTGCTGTAGTAAAAGCTGCCAATCATTGCGGAAAAAAGCTAGAAATGGAAAGGTGAGGGAAGCCAGGGGAGGGGAGAGGGGTGCAACAAAATCCTGTAACAAAACAACACAAGAAAGTTTATGAAATAAAAGCCCTTTCAAACGTTCTCTGCCTCCAGCTCTGTCCTAGATAGGCTTGCGGTGAAATTTTGTTCGAATCTTGTAATGCTTCCGTCCTCCTCCTGGGTTTCCTTGGCAGCCCCAGCTGAGTCGCTTGGCTTGTGGACTCATAAAGCCGCTCTGTTAGAAGCCTCCCTCCTGGTTGTGGGTTAATGGGGGGCTCCTCAAGCTCCTGTCACAGCGCTGGGCTCTGCTCCCACCTTGTCCCTTCTGAGCCCACCGTGGCAGGGGCATCCCATGCCCTGGCTGCTTTCTGCCAGCTTGCCTGGTGCCTGAGCAGCGAGGACGGTTCCCATCTCAGCGGAGACCGGAGGAGGACAAGGAGGAGAAGGATGTCCCAGCCATGGGGACCTCATCCCCTGGTGTGGAGAGCTCCCCACTGTACCCCAGAACCAAGATAAATGAAATGAAATTAATAAATACCAGAAGGATAAAACGGGGATGGAGACGCAGGACTGGAGCACCCACTTGCTCACCACGCTCAGCTCCATCCCTGGTGAAGCACTGGAGCCCCAGGCTCGGCTTCTGCATCCCTGCTTGGTCCCTGGTCCCTGGTTTGTCCCTGCCCGGTCCCCACCACCCGGTATTTGACGCATTGGGACCAAACCTCTCTGTGCGGCTGCTGCTCCTTGACTTTCCTTGGAATCCTTGGAAGCGGAGGCTTCCCCGGCTGCAGCCAGGACCGGTTCCCTTGCTGTGTCCTGGGAAGCTCCATCCTTCTTCCCAACCACCTTCCTGGAGCCCAGCCGGCGGAGTTGAAACCTCTGCTACAGATGTCCAGACACAATTCTTGGTTTGTACGGCTCCATTGCACAAGAATTGCGTTTGGACAATCAGGAGCGGAGATTCCCATTCTGGGCTCACGGGATCTTTGGCGGGGGGGGGGGGGGGAATCCAGCTTGGAGCCTGGAAAAGAAGGACACACCGGCCCCGAGCTGCCCGCTCCCCGGCCCTGCCGAGCTGCTTCTCCAGCCCCAACAAGTTTCTAGCGCAGCCGCGGCGCTTCACATCCAAATTTCCATTCAATCCCACTGCGAGGGGTTTAATTTTATCAAGTCGCTTCCTGCCCCTCCAGGAAAAAAAAATTGAAAATGTAAAAATAATTTCAAAAGTAAATTAAAAAATAAAAATTCTAAAACTGAAATTAATAAAATTTTGAAAAATAAAATTAATAAAAATAAATAAAAAATTAAAAATAATAAAAATTAAAATTAATAAAAATTGGAGAATAAAAAATCAGCACATATTAAAAAAAGAAAAGAGAGAGAAAAAAATTAAACTAAGATCAAGCGGAAAAAGAAAGGGGAAAAAAAGGCAGAAAAAGGAAAGCAGGGATGGATTCCCGATGGAGCATCCCCGGTGGAGCGGGCTCGGTGCCCCGGAGCCCGGAGATGCTGCGGGCACGGACCCCGCCGCGGAGAATTGAACCAATTCCAAGCGGATCTCCCTCAAAATTGAGGCACTTTGAACAAAAAATCGCCGACATTTATAAAAAGGGGAAAAAAATAAAAATAAAATTTTAAAAAAGGAAAAATCCAAGATTTTCTCCCCCAAACCCCTTCTCACCGAGCGGCTCCCACGAAGTTGGGAGCAAATCCCCGCTCTCCGCGGCTAGGGGAGCGCCCGGCGGTGGCGGCTGGGCCGGGGCACCCGGGGGCTCCGGCCGGCGGGGGCGGAGCGGCGGCCCCGGGGCTCCCCCGCACCTGCCCGGCCCCGGCGCTGCCCTGGGCGGCCCCAGCCGGGAGGGTCCCGGAGCGCCGGGGCTCTGCGGGCAGCGCCGGGGCCGGGCAGGGCTTTTAGTTGAAGGGCGCAACAATAAATGTGTTGCAGAGCCGGCGAGGGAAGAATGGGGATGACCTTCAATTGGTACTGGATTTGAATAACACCACGGGGTGATAAATGCCCATTGTGTTTTAGGAGTAATGAATCTCCACTGTCTCTATAGCACAGAAACAGCAGCTGCAACCTGGAGCCAGCCAGCTCTTAAAGACACAGCTCCCCAGCCCCGACCGGACCCCCAAACTCCCCCCGAACCCCCAGCTCGGGGTTCCGGCTGCCCCCCAACTCGGGCTCCCGGTCCCCAGTTCGGGGCTTCAGCTGCCTCCCAGTTTGGGGTCCCGGCCCCCAGCTCGAGGTCCCGGCTGCACCCCAGCACAGAGTCCCAGTGCCCGGCTCCCCGTTTGCCCCATTTGGGGTTATGGGGTCCCCACCGAGCCACCGGGGACCCCCTAGCATATTCCCCACCCCCTTGGGGACTCCCCCCCAGTGCTGCTGTGGAAGGGGCGCTGTTAATGTCCCCCGTGTGTTTGGGGGTCACCTGCACCCCCTCACCCCTGGCAGGGACAGTGCTGGGGATCAGTAATGCTCATTGTTTGCCCCTGATGACTGTTATGGGCTTGCCAGGCCAGCAGCTGTGGGCATGGGGGGGCATCGCCTGCCTCTCCCCACCCAGGGACCCCCCAGCCCTGACCTGCCAAGGGTTCCCACAACTGTGGGGAAGAGCGTGGGTCTGGCCCTGTCCTCACCCCATCCCTGCCTACCACCACCCTGGGTGTCACTGGCGTCCCTGGGTGTCACTGGGGTCCCTGGGCACAACTGGGGGCGAGGGGGATGTGTGTGTGTGCAAGGGTTAGGTGGTCTCCGAGGGGAGTCCTTGTCCCTTCTCACATGGGGTCTGGATGCGTGTGGATAGGGATTGGTGGCTGCTAGGGAACTCCCAAGGATGCTCGGAGGAGCCCAACGGCGCAGAGCTGCAGGGTGATCCCAGTCCCCTGCCCACAGCAATGTCCCCAAGTCCCCTGCCTGCACCAGGCCCAGGGCAGGGGACATCCCAGAGGTGGTGTCATGCCTGAGCCCCGAGCAGGAACCGACAAGGCAAGGATCTTCTTGCCCACGGAGCCTCATTCCCAGCTCCAGGAGGCTTCACATGCTCACAAAGGCGCAAGGGTGTTCCAGGGCCTGGGGACAGCCACATCCCCGCAGCCTGTGCCCCACGCCATGGCCAGGGCTATGAGGATGCCTGGCTCCTGCCATGGCCACGCGCCTCGCTCCAAAGGGCTCCCCTGCCTCCCATCACCTCCCTGCCAGCCCCGTTAGCAAAAAACCCAGCATGAAAAATCAAAAGAAAGCTGGCATTTAAAAAAAAAAAAGAGAGCATCAGCAACGGCCAAAGGCCCCTGCGCTGGGTTGAAGCCATCGCTAGGGACCAGTTGGTCCTTTGGGAAGCAGGAACCATCAGAGGGAAACCCCCATCGCTGCTCTCGGGTGATCATGCATTGTTTTAGCCCCGGACCTGCCAGCCTTTTAACTCCCTTTAAGTCCTAATGCTCCCACCCCCCCACTTTTTTTTTTTTGAAGTCTCTTTCCCAAATCTCAGCCGAGTTAATGAAGTTATGTGATCCTATAAATGTTAATTGTCTAAACTTCTTCTCTTCTCTCCCCCCACTTTTTTTTTTTTTTATCTCTCTCCTCCTTGCTGCTTTCTGCTCCACTTGTAATAAAGAAAATATCTTGGCTGGTCTTAGCCAGTTGCTTGGCAACCTCAATAGAAAAAAAGAGAACAGAATGTAACCAATCCCGAGACAACCGAAAGATTTTGGTGACATGTGACCTCTCCAAAAAGGGCAGCCTTAAACTGTCCCTTCTGTCCTTTGCTCCTGACCATTAGGGTCTTTGGCCCTCCCTCTCCCCCCAGTTCCTTACACCAATAAATATGGATTAGTGAAATACTTTTTCCCACACTGATGAAAAGCCGGGATTGATCTTTCCACCTCCTTTATGTACCAACCTGACAAGTTTCTAAACAAAATTAAGAGGGAAGAGGCGAAAGGAGCCATCCCGGGTTGGGCAGCCCAGGGATGCATCCTGCCCCACCGTGGGGACGGGGGGGTCCCAACGGGGCGCTGGCGCCGGCCCTGGTCTGCTTGGTTGTCCAGACCTGCCCTCTGTGCACCCAGGAGCACAAGGCAAGCAGGTTAGGAATAAAAAGTAATTTTTCTGACCCAAAAATGGGGGAAAAATAAAGCCTCGGCCCTTCTTGGCGGGGCGCCTGTGTGTCCTGGGGGGACCTGTTCTGCTCCTTGATCGCACACAGCCGGGGAAGTCGTCTGCAAATTACATTTCATCCTAGGAAAAAAAAAAAAACCAAACCCACACAACATGATGTCACTGGCTTCCCCATGCATCCCGCCATCGCCCCTCCACCTGCCGCCGGCCTCCGCTCTGCCACCGCGAGCCTCGACACCCCCATCGGCCTCCGCACGGTGGTCCGATGTCCCTCCCGCCGGCCCCCCGGCTTTCCCAGGCTCCCAGCACAGTGAATGCCTCTTTCACCAGCAGTTCCCCTCTTCCCAAAAAAGCATCACCTTGCCAGCTCCCTTCCTCTCGCTGGCTGCCAGGAAAATAAAAATTAGGGCAAGGAGAGGGAGCGAGAGAAAAACCAATGAACTTGTTTCCAGCTTTTCCTTCGGATCAGCCATCCAGCACCGGGAGAAAAATACTTCTCCTGTAAAAATATCCCCTCTCCATACGGTTCTGAGCCCTTCGGCACCAGGACACTGGCTGGAGACGCAGCTCGGCAGCGCAGGACATTGTAAGTTGGTGTCTGCTTAAGCAGCCTCCTGGCTTTTTTTGGGGAGGGGGATGCAATGGTTCGGGGATGAGCCCTCCCAGGGATGGAGGAAGATGGGGGTAGCTGGGAAGGGGGGATTTGGGGGGGCACAGGCTGCGAGGTGTGGGCAGAGTGGGCAGCGGTGCCCGTGCTGGCGGTGGCGGGTGGTGCTGGGTGCCGGCGGTGCTGGGTGCACAAAGCCCCTTTGAGCAACGCACAGAGGAGCTGCTCATCCCTGGGCCCTGGGTGAGGAGAGTGGGACCCTGAACACTCAAGAAGCTCAGGGCTTTGGGGTTCCTCTGTCCCCAGGGTGGATGCCCAGGTCTGGGCCCCAACCCATGGGGTACCCATAGCCCCCTGGCACAGGCTGGTCCCTGGCCAGCCCCGCTGGTGTGGGGTGATGTGAGGAGCTGAGGGCGCTTCTGCTGTCCCACGTGGGGATGGGGGACACGCTCCCTCCCACCATGAGTGATGATGACACCCAAGAAGCCATGAAAGCCCAGTCCCCAAGGTGGCCATGGAGAGGCTGGTGGGACCTGGTGGCACCCAGTGGCACCCGATGGGAGCCAATGGGACCTGGTGGGCCCTGGTTGCCCTGCGCCGAGGCCGGCTGGCCAGGCACAATACCCAGGCCCCACTCCTGAGCCGCCACCGGAGCCCCTTTCCCAGCGCCGAGAGCCTTTGTCTCGCCTTTGTGATGAAAAGAGCCCCCCCCTCCTAAATCACGGCCCTGACACCCCCATTGTCTCCTTCCAGGGGAGGTTTGAAACTCCCCCCCCTCCTTCCTGAGGTCAGGAATGTGGCCAGTTTCTATTGGGATAGTGGAACGGGGCTGGGTGGGGGGCTGTGGGGTCACGCCGGCTCGGAGGGTCAACCCGAAAACAAAACCTTTTGAAATACCTACTCTCCATCACTGCCAACATTGTCCCCTGCCAGCGGGGGCCTGGCACGGCCCCTCGACGCCTCCAGCCTGGCCGCTGCCCACCCCAGTGGTCAGCATCTGGGGGGGGACAGAAGGGTATTGTGCCCAAGGGGACAGCTTTGTTTTCGGTCACAGCTGCCCCGGGTTGGGACAGGGGCCGATTGCCAGCCCTGCTGGGTGGAGAGGAGGGATGGGATGGAGGGGATAGGTCAGTGCGTCATGGTGGGGGGAAGCTGTCCCATTGGGGTATCCCATGGTTGCTGTCTCTTTGAGAGGGCACAGCATGGGGGGTGGAGAGCATCTCCCATCATGCCTGGGATGAAGCCCCAGCAGGTGCGTGGCATCTCCCATCCTGGCAAGGATGGGGCAGCCTGAATTCACCCTCCTGCCTCAGTTTCCCCTCACTGAGGGTTCCTTTTGCCAACTCCCAGGGCTGGGGGCTGCCCAGGGTCTCTTTTGCCATCACTGGCCCTGATGCTTGTCCAGCCTGGGGAGAAAAGTGACCAATTTGGGGCTGAGCTGGCTGTGCACCCAGAGGAGGACGTACCTGTGTGGGTCACACGTGGCTCCCAGCACAGCAGTGCCTTCACATGGAGCAGAGCATTCCCGCTTGCCCCCGGCTCCCTGCTCCCAGTGAGGCATGAAGAGGGACCCTAGGGAATATTTCTCCCTCCCTGATGTTTAAATCCCTCCAGGAACAGTCCAGGCTGTTTCCTGACAACCCAAGGTGTGGGGGAGACACAGCCCAGTGGGTGCTGGGGCCAGGGACATATCTCTGCCTCATTTATGGTGGCACGGATCTCCCTGCCACCACCAGCCAGGATAGGGATACTGCTCCCACCAGCCTCCAGCTCCTCTGGCAGAGCATCTCCTGGGTGGGCCAAAATCCCCCCGGGTGGCCAAAATCCCCCCTGGGATGACTAAAATCCCCTTGGATTTTTCCGGGTGGGAAGATCTGTTGTTTTTGCCTGCCACGGGAGCAGCTCAGCAAGGAGGAAAGTGGAGCAGCGCCTACGGATGCGATGGGTTTAGCAGAGACCTGGAAGGGAAACCCAGCTGGGAGTGGAGCATCAGCCTTCTGAGTTACCCAACAGTTGGAGGATCATGAAAACAGCTGGAAAAACGGGATGAGGGGCTGGCAGAGCAGGGAGCATGGCAGGGTCACAGGCACTCCCTCGGGTCAGGGCAGCTGCAGGGAAGCCGTGTGGGCTCTCTGCTTCGGTTTCCCCCCTGGGAATTGGGCTGAGGGTTTGGGACTGGACGAGTCAGGGTGATGATCTGGAGGTGTCACACACGCAGTGTCATGGCCCGGGATCAGGGACCCCAGAGACACCCCAGACCTGGGGAGCCGGCTGGGCCCTTGGGATGCTTTTCTTGTGAAATATATCAAAAAGAAAATCATTGGTGGCTGGAGGACTTGTACCAGTGCCCTGGCCAGACACACACACACACACACACACACACACACGATCCCTGCATTCATATTTACACACCTATCTTTATATATTTCTCATTTTTTTTCATCCAAATCTGAGCCTTTTAAAGCAGAAAAAAAGTGACTTTTGTGGAATGTGGAGTTTTTCAAAGGCTTTGCTGAATATCCTAGAAAATTTCAAGGAAAGAGCGGGGAGAGGCGAGGCAGGAAGTGCCAGAAGCCTCAGTCCTGGGTCCAAAAAGAATTTTTTCTTGTTAAAAAACCCCAAACATACCACCTGAATTGTTGTGCTGCCTGCCTGGCACTGTGGGGATGGGAAGGAGCTTTTCCAGGGGAGATGCTTTTTGGCTCTGATGCTGGCTTTGTGTTACAGTTACCATCATCGGGGTGTGGAGCTGTGAGGATGACCTAAGCCCCATGGGGTTGCCCTGAGTCCCGTGGGGACACCCTGAGCTCCATGGGGACACCTCGAGCCCCTTGGGAACTTGCCACCCCGCCTGCCTGTTGTGCTCCTGAGACCGGCAGAATGGTGGGGATGGAGGTGCTGAGAATGGAGCCAGGTGGGTCATGACCCTGAGGACCGTTCAGTGGGTGCCCTGACAGGTAAATCTCTGTTTCTCCCTGCTCCCTGAGCTTGCTTGTGATAGAATCATAGAATGGTTTGATTTGGAAGGGACCTCAAAGTCCATTCAGTCCCATGGGCAGGGACACCTCCCACTGGATCGGGGTGCTCAAAGCACCTTCCAACTTGGCCTTGAACACCTCCAGGGATGGGACAGCCACGACTTCTCTGGGCAATCTGTGCCAGGGCCACCCCATCCATACAGGAGAATATTTCTTCCTGAGATCTCATCTCAGTCTCCCCGATGAAGGGACTTTGGGATGCAGGGATAACAGGATGTGGGGATGTGAAGCATCAGGAATGAAGAGGAGCAGGGATGACGGGATGAAGAAGGGAAGGGATGTAGAGATGAAGATAGAAAGAGATGCAGGGATATAGGGGTGAAGGGTTTCAGGGATGAAAAGGGGAAGGGCATGGGATGAAGGGCAGCAGGGATGAAGAGGGGAAGGAATACAGGGATGCGAGGTGAAGGAATGCAGGGATGAAGAGGGGAAGGGGGTGCAGGATGTGGGGGTAAAGGAATGCAGGGATGAAGAAGAGCGGGGATGCAGGGATGGGGGCCGCATGGAGCAGGCTGCAGATGCAATGAGGGGGTCACACGCAGCCCGAGAGGTCGCGTCTGCCGCCCCGGCTCTCCCGTTGCTCCTGGCTGGTGCCGGGAGGTGGCAGCAGCGACCGAGAGCGGGGCCGGAGCCGGGGGGCGGTGGGGAGGGAGAGTCCCCGTGGGCTCCGCAGGCATCCCTGCCCCTCTGATGCCTGCTGGGGGGGGGCCGGGGGCTGCGACCCCCCACCGGCCCTCCGGGGGGGGCGCGCAGGCTGGGGGCCCGGACACGGGGGGATGGGGACAAGGGTGGGATCAGATACGGGTGGAATTCGACACGGGTGGAATGCGGACACAGGTGGGATGTGGATACGGGTGGGATGCGGACACGGGTGGGATTGGATACGGGTTGGATACGGGTGGGATGTGGACGTGGGTGGAATGTGGATGCGGGTGAGATGTGGACACAGTTGGCGTTGGAGTCGGGTTGGGTCAGACACGGGTGGGATGGACATGGGTGGGATGCAGACATGGGTGGGGTCCGACTGTGCGGGGGTGCTGGGGTCCTGCCCTCTCCTGCAGCCAGGGAGCGCCCAGCCATGCTGGCACAGAGCCCTTTCCCGAAATTCTTGTCTAAGCTCGGGCTGTAAACAGAGATTTCCTCTCCTTACAAACGCCACAAGGCTCCGTGGTGCCCCCTGTGCCCCTCTCCCTGTTGCTTCTTGCAGGTGCTGCTGGAGATGTTCACTCCCGACTCCCTTGCTTCTCTCTCGTGGAAGTCCCCCAGGAGCGGAGGGACATAGGGAGCCCATCGGAGCAGCTGCCCAGCCAGGCCCACGCTCCACTGCAGGTTTGGCCTCTGGTGGCACTGGCCCCTTGACAAGGCTCTGGTGTCACCACAGTGAGGGGTGCCCGGCACGGCTGATGGGGTGCACGGAGCTGCTGCTCCCCAGGACGTGGCATCCTCCGAGCCTGTGCGTGCTCCTGATGGACATATCTATGGATTGGGTGGTTAACCAGTAGTTTTGGCCAAGTGTCCCAAAGGCCTCGGGGCTGCCTGGGGCTTGGACATGTTGTTGCTGTGCCTGGGGGGCTGCTGCTGATCAGCCATGGGGGGGTCGGCAGGGTGGGATGTGGCTGGGTGGGGTGGGCTGGCTTGGCCAGTAATGGTGGAAAGCTGTGAACCCACCCAGCCACGACTCACCCTGGCCATAACCCCACTTGGCAAAGACACCTCCCAGCTATAAGCTCCCCTGGCTATGATCTCCCGTGGCCACAAGCCCCTCTAGCCATGATGCCCCCTGACCACAAGCCCCCCAGTCAAAATTCCCTCCGGCCAACCCCTCCCCTTGGCCACGATTCCTTCCCAGCTGCTTTTCTCCTCCAGGCTGTGCCAGACACCCTGTGGGACTGCACCCCAAGCTGTTGGGGGGCACACAGGGATGCCCAGCAGCATCCTTGGGGACGGGGGTTTCCCTGTTATCCCCGGCTCCCTGTGACCGCAGCGTGCCGGCTCTCCTCGGGGGTCTGTATTCCCCACAGATCCCTCTCCTCCCCCCCGGATCCCTTTTACTCCCTTCACCCCGGAGGCCCAGCTCCCCCCGAGATCCCCAGTCCCCCCTGCGTCCCGTTGCCCCCTGCACCCCTGGGCATCCCCGGGGTCCCGCATCCCCCCGCCACAGCCTGTGCGGGCCTGTTCGACGCCCTTAGCTCTATTTAAAGCGACCCAACCCCATCCCGGCCCCGGGGCTGGAGGGGCGGGGGGTTCGCTGAGCGCGGTCCCAGCCCGCCCCTTCCCCGCCCGCCTCCGCCATGGGAGCCGCGGGGCTGCTCGGGGCGCTGCTCCTGCTGCTGGGGACCGGGACCGGGACAGCGACAGCACCCCCGCGGGTGGTGCTCGCCCTCCTCGCCCGCAATGCCGAGCACTCGCTGCCCCATTGCCTGGGAGCTCTGGAGCGCATGGATTATCCCGCGGGGAGCATCGCCCTGTGGTGAGAGAGCGGGGACACCGGGGGAGCGGGGACCCTGGGCTGAAGGAGGGGTCTGTGAGGGAATGGGGACCCTGTGGGAAGCAGGGAAACCTGGGGTGCAGGGACACACGAGGGAGCTTGGACCCCGAGGTGAAGGGAGCCGCAGGGATCTTGAGGGGAGGAGGGAACAGAGGGGGAATGGGGACCTCGAGAGGAGTGGGGACCCTGGGGTGCAGGGAGCAGCAGGGATCCAGGGGAGGAATGGGCACTCCAGGGGAAGCTGGGATCCCGGGGTGAACGGAGCAGCAGGATTCCCAGGGGAGGAGGGGGCTGAGGGGGAGGAATGGAGACCCCGGGGTGCAGGGAGCAGCAGGGATTCAGGAAGGGGAGTGGGAACATCGGGAAAAGCAAGGACCCTGGAGTGTGGGGAGCAGCAGGGATCTGGGGTGAGGAGGGGGCTCGGGGGGAATGGGGATCCCGGGGGAAGTGGGGACCCCTGGGGTGCAGGGAGCAGTAGGGATCTGTGGGGAGAAGGAGGCTGATGGGGAATGGAGACCCCGGAGAGCAGGGGGTAGCAAGGATTCAAGGGGGATTTGGGGACCCTGGAGGGATGAGGACCCCTGGGAGGTACAGGGACCCCAGTAACAGCCGGTGGTGACGGCCCCCCCCCAAACCCCAAAGAGTGAGGGGTGGCTCTGCCCCAGGTGTGAGACCCAGCACAGACCTGGGGGTGGGGGTGGACACTGCCCCATGGTGCCGGTGCAGGATCCCCAGCTTTTCCCTCTCGAAGCTGTGGGGCTGGTGAGGGAGAGGAGCTTGGGGTGATTCTCCACCATCAGGGAAAGACACTGACTTTCCCCTCCCTGCAGGGCTCGACCCCAGCTTCCCCCTCTCCAAAGACACCCCCAAACCCCTTTTACCATGCTGGGGGGCTGGCTGGGAGAGGAGCCCCTTGTCCTTCCTTGCTCCGCCGCCGTCTCTTGCCTAAGCTCATTAGAAACTTTTCTGCAGCTGTTTTTGCAGGAGGCCAAAGCGGTGGCAGCGGGGAAGGGGGGGTTCCTGGCAGGGGTGGCTGTGCTGGGTTGGGGAGGCTCTCGCCTTCGTCTGCCACAGCCCCGGGAAGCCTCTGGCCGGAGGGACCTCAGGGTGTTTCAGGAGCAGCTGCCTGCGGAGCTGAGGGGCACAGGTCCTGCCTTGTCCCCTGCACCCCGGGGGTTCAAATGACGCTGGTGCCCAAGGGACAGCTTAGGGCTCTTTATCAGGTCGAGGGTGCTGAAGGGGCCTGGAGGTCACCTCAGTGTAATGTGGGGCTCAGCCCCCTCTTGGGATCTCTGTGAACGTCATTGCGAGGTTGGGCAGGAGAGTTGAAGATGGTGGCTGCGTGGCAGGGGAGGGTTTGGAGAGGGGGATTTTTACTGCTGGAGGCTTTTTCTCTGGCTTCCAGAGCTGCAGGGTGCACAGGGCTGCTGTGGGGTGCCGCGGGGTGCACAGACAATGTAACAAAGCCACTGTGCTCCAGTGCTGCTCATGGAGGGCAGACACAGGGCTTGGATGGGGAGCGTGGCTGGGGCTGCTGGGATGGGGGGGTGAGAGCCATGGGACAGCCCTGCTGGCGGGTGGCACAGAGAAGAAATTGCCACTTTGTGTTCCCCTTCCCACCAGCTCAGCCATGGCTCCTTTAAATTACACGTTACATTCCCAAGTGAGTCTGTCACTGGCTCAGCCTTTCAGCCCCCGGAGCATTTCTAGGATGCAGAGGGGGTGGTGGTTTTCCCTTTGTGGGTACCCCTTGGGGGCTGACGTCCCCCCACCGCAGGTGTGCGACAGACCACAACTTGGACAACACAACGGCGATGCTGCAGGAGTGGCTGGGGGCGGTGGGCAAGGACTATCATTCGGTGGCCTTGAAGGTGGAGGATGAGCCCAGGTGAGGCCGGAGGGTGCCAGAAGGGCTGGGAGGGGCTCCTGGGGCAGCACCCAGCTCTCCAGATGGGACACTGCCAGGGGGAGCTGGGAGGCACAGCTGGGCTGTGGCTCCGTGCACCGAGTTTGTGCGTTCCCAGCAAGCAGGATGAACTCCTGCCTCCCCCCTCCCAGCTCCTACCCCGATGAACTCAGCCCCAAGCACTGGAGCGACAAACGCTACGAAAACCTGATGAGGCTGAAGCAGGAGGCTCTCACCTACGCCCGGGAGCAGCAGGCAGACTACATCCTGGTAAGGCACATGGGGTGTCGGTGGGGTGAAGGCCAAGGTGGGCATCACCATGCCTTCAGGATTTGTGCCGTCCCCCCAGTTTGTGGACACCGACAGCATCTTGACCAACAACCAGACCCTCAAGTTTCTCATGGCACAGAACAAGTCAGTGGTGGCCCCCATGCTGGACTCGCAGACCTTCTACTCCAACTTCTGGTGTGGCATCACGCCTCAGGTACACCCCGGGAAAGGGGATGCCCATGGTGGAGGAGCCCCCCGCCTCGGAGCATCATTCCGATGTACCACAGGGATACTACCGCCGCACAGCTGACTACTTCCCCACCAAGAACCGGCAGCGGGTGGGCTGCTTTGCTGTCCCCATGGTCTTTGCCACCTTCCTGATCGACCTGCGGAAGGAGGAGACGTCGCGGTTGGCTTTCTACCCACCCCATCCCAACTACACCTGGGCCTTCGACGATATCATCGTCTTTGCCTATTCCTGCCAGGCAGCTGGTGAGGAGAGGGGTGGTCAGGGGGAGGGTGGGAGGTTTAGAAGGGCTGTGGTGCTCACCCATCCCATCTGGCAGGCGCAGAGGTCCATGTGTGCAACCAGCAGCGCTTCGGTTACATCAATGTCCCTGTGAAAGCCCACCAGACGCTGGAGGATGAACGTGCCAACTTTGTGCATCTCACACTGGAGGCCATGGGTGAGCGCTATGGGTGGTGGGTCCCAGAGGTGTCCCCCATCCCAGGAGTGATGGGGACCTGGTGCTGGGCCTCAGGGCAGGGCTGTCAGCCCTGGTTCCCAGCCAGGGGGATCTGGGCTCCACCAAATGAGTGTCACCTCTTTCCACAGTCGATGGCCCCCCGATGGAGCGCTCCAGGCACATTTCCCTCCTCCCCAAGCCACTCACGAAAATGGGCTTTGATGAAGTAAGTGCCAAATGGACCTCCCCCCCATCTGTCCCTCTGGCTGCATTTGTCCATGGGCTTTGGCCGAGCCCCCTTTCCCCTATCCTGCAGTGCCCAGCAAGTTGTCCCCTTCCCTGTGACAATGTGTCCTCTCAGTGGGGCTCACCCCTTCCTCCCCAGATCTTTCTCATCAACCTGGTGCGGAGGCCAGACCGGCGCCAGCGGATGTTGGCATCCCTGCAGGAGCTGGAGATCACCCCGTGGGTGGTGGATGCTGTGGATGGGAGGTGACCGTGTGGTGTCCCCACTCTGCCAGCCCCTCAGTGTCACCCTGGGGAAGGGATGGGATGGGATGGCTGGGGGTTGCCTTGCCAATGCAACCCCTTGCCTTGCAGCACCCTCAACAGCAGCGACATCAAGGTGCTGGGGGTGGACCTGCTCCCCGGGTACTACGACCCCTTCTCCGGCCGCACGCTGACCAAGGGGGAGGTTGGCTGCTTCCTCAGCCACTACAACATCTGGAAGGAGGTACGGGGCTGTGGGGTCCCCAAGGACCACCAGCATGGGGCAGGGACCCTGTGGGCATCACCAGGTCTCCAGAGGACTGCGGAGAAGGGTGTTCTGCAGGGTGGTGGACCTATTATGGCCCAGTATGGTCCAGCATGGTGGTGGGATGGGTTTCCTCTGCCCCCTCCCCGCAGATCGTGTCGCGGGGGCTGGAGCGGTCGGTGGTCTTTGAGGATGATGTGCGTTTCGAGGCTGCTTTCCCAGCACGGCTGCAGCGGCTGATGGAAGAGCTGGAGAGGGCGCGGCAGGACTGGGACCTCATGTAGGTGCTGGGGCAGGAGGGACATGGGGTGGGACCCCTGGGGCTGGCTCTCATGGCTCACTGGCTGCCCTGCAGCTACCTGGGGAGGAAGCAGGTGAACGTGGAGGACGAGGAGCCTGTGGAGGGTGTGCGAAACCTGGTGGTGGCCGGATACTCGTACTGGACACTGGCCTACGCCATCTCCCACCGCGGGGCGCAGAAGCTGCTGGCTGCCCAGCCCCTCTCCAAAATGCTGCCGGTGGACGAGTTCCTGCCCATCATGTACGACAAGCACCCCAAGTAAGGAGGGGAGCGCAGGAAGGGTACTGGTAGGGTAGCGCAGCCGTGCCAGTGATGGAACATGTGTTTCTTCTCCACCGTCACTATTCCAGCCCATTCTCCCCCCAGCATTACTCATGCTGGAAGAAAACATCTGTAGCATGAGCTCATTCCCTGCTGGCCGCTGCCTGGCCGCCAGCCACTGGAAAATGGCCCTCTGCCAGCACGGGGTGGGGGAGACGGCAGCGGGGAGGGAGCCTGGGTTCACTGCTGCACCCACACAAGGGTCTTGGTCCCATGAGGAGTGGGGAACAGCCCCCTGTACTGGGGGGATTGCATAGATCCACACCCCTGGCTGTGGGTCTCAGCCCTATCTTGGGACATCTCATAGAATCATAGAATGGTTTGGGTTGGAAGGGACCTTAAAGCCCATCCAGTTCCAATCCCACTAGACCATGCAGTCTCCCTGCCGTCTTCCCAGGCAAGGCTGTGTCTGGGGATGTGGAGGCAGTTTGGGAGTGGGCAAGCACCAGTAGCTGGGTGTCCTGAGGGAGAAGGGGTGGTAAAACCAGCAAGCAGGAACACGAAACAGAGGGATTAGGCATGTAAAAGGGGAGGCTGGAGGTGGAGGGAGGGCTGGATTATGCTCTGGATGGGAACCAGGAGCTGCTGAGTGTCCCATGCTCGCTGGGATAACTGCAGCAGTCAGCCCTGGCTTGGGGCCGGGAGGGTGGGATGCTGTGCTGGAGACCCCCTCCATGCCAGGGCCAGCCCCATGCTACCAAGGTTGGTGGGATGAGATGGTCTCTGGCCCCTCCGGGGTCCCTCCGGGGTCCCTCCCAGCTGGCTTTGGCAGGCAGCAGCAGCACAGAGTATCCTCTTGGCTTTGCTGCTTTCCCCAGACCCCAGTCCCTGGTGCCTCGTGTCTCTCCCCATCACCTGCCTCACGCAGCACCTTCCCTGGGTGGTCGAAATGGCTTTCCTAGCTCTTTTTTCCCCACCGGGCCATGCTCTGTGAGCCAGTTTCTCTTCTTGGGTCTGCTCTGTTTTCCCCAGTGAGGATTACAAGCGGCACTTCACTCCTCGGGACCTGTTGGTGTTTTCGGCTCACCCTCTCCTGGTTTATCCCACCCACTATGCTGGGGACAGTAACTGGTTTAGCGACACTGAGACCTCCACCATCTGGGATGATGATGCCAAGAAGACTGACTGGGCTGGTTCGCAGAAGACCCTGAGGGATTCACGGGGCAGCGCCGGACACTTCCGCTCCACCGCTCACGACGAGCTCTGACGGTGAGAGAGGCTGTGGGACCTGGGCACCTGGTGCTGGGGGACAGAGCAGCAGGGAGGCATCTCCCAGTGAGCGCTGTTGGGATGTGTCCCATATGCTGTCTTTTTGACATGTGGTAGCAGCTCACTCCATCAGACTCAAAGCAACGGGAAAGGGAGATTAGACGCTCTCTTCCAGGCAGGAAAAGAGGTTGGGATGCAGGTGTCCCATGTGGGTTGAGCTGGGCTGGAAGGGAACAAGGGACCGGGTCCTGCTGCTGTGCCGCTCCCCAGCCCCTCAAACCAGGAAGGGACAATGCTCCTTCACCTCCTGCAAAAGTCACCCAAGTTTGGAAAGAGCCGGGGGTCTCTCACAGGGGACTGATTCACCCTGCTGCTGCTTGCTGTTCCCAAAAAGTGGGTCTCCCTGGAACCGTGACTCGGTGGGGCAGGTGAGCACCCACACTCGCTCTGCCTCAGGGCAGCAACGCCACGGTTAAAGCCGGATCAGACTTTCCCAGTCTGAGTTTGCCTGTGCTGGCAGCGGAACGTCCCCAGGAGCAGCCAGACCGGGGGAGGCTGGAAAACAACCGTCTGCTGCAGGCGTGAACGTGTCAGGGCAGCTCCTGCCTTGACCGCTAATGTTTGTCTCTTTGCCTCCTAGGGATGAGGGATCGTGACCCAGCTGGGAACACCGCGGGCCAGTGGCCTGATCCTGCCGGCTCCTGCTTGAGAGACGCAGCCGCTCTGGCTGGATCCCCGGGGTCCTTCAAATCGGCATGTGGTGAATCCACCCAAGGCAGGATTTGTCCCCAGGGCTCCTGGAGAGCCCTTTCTCTGCCAGGCAGAGAGATTGGGGGGGTGCTGTGCTCCATCTGGGGATGTGTCCAGGACTGCCCTCAGCGAAGCCAACTCCATCGTCTCCCACCGGTTCAGACTTCAGGGAGTGTTTTTCAGGCTGGGGGCTGGCTCCTGTGGTGACACACATGGCCTCCTGCCACCAGCTGGGCTTGTCCCTTGCCTGTGCTGTGTCTGGGCTGAAACAGGGAGGATTAAAGCAGACTGTGTTTGAGCTGACATGCGGGTGCTGGCTCTGCTAGGTGGCATTGCCCCATGTAAGGTCTGCAGGGTGTTCTGGGGTCACCTCCAAGCTGCAGAGATAAGGGTCTGGCAGTTCTGGGGATTGCTTTGGGAATGAAATCTGTAATGGGGAAATGGATGGAGGAAGGTGGGAGAGGGAGAATGGAGCTCTCCCTGGGGGTCCAGGAATGAAAAGGTGGGCAGCATTTCCACAGAGCTCAGCTCTCCCCCTGGAATGCTGATGGAAATGATGGCCCTCATTGGTGCTAGGTTTGGCCTTGGGACCAAAAAACCAACACCAGCTTGAGCGCCAAGATGTGCAGCCAAGTCCTGCTGGGCTCCAGCATCTGTCACCTTTGTGACCAGCTCTGGAAGAGGTTGTTTGCTTTCCAACAGCTTGGGCTTGTTTGGTGTTAAACCTCAGCTCTTCAGCAGGGCAATATTTGGTTGAAAAATGAGGGTTTCCTGGTGTGGAGGAGCAATTTCCTTAAAACCCTGCAGCTACCCAGGGTGAGATGGGGAGATGTGAGCTTCCTGCCAGGCCCCCAGAGCTGCTGCCTCTCTCCACCCCTGCTCCTTTGACCCTGGAACAGCAGCTGGAGTTGGCCCTGGGATGGTGGGTTGCTGCCTTCACCCAGGGTTTGGGGTCTGTGCCTCTCTTCTCCCCACAGCCTGATGAAGGTGATGGAGCGGAGCAGTGGGTGGGAGCCTTGGTAGCTGAGATCCACAGGGAGATGTCTGAGACCAAGTGCTCCAGGAGAGCAAGATGAAAAGAACCTCCTGAAGGAGAACAACCAGCTTCAGGAGACTATGTGGGACCTGAAGATCTGAGAGGATCTACTGGAGAACAGGGAGAAGGAGATGGCCAAGTGGGGTCTCAGCCCAGGGCACCAGCAGGGTGGAGAGGTGGTGGCATGTTGGGGACACCTTTGTTTCACTGCCTGTCCCTGGTGGCAGGTAGCCTCAGTGCTACAGGAGGAGCTGGGAGTTGGAGTGGAGGAAGGTGTGGTGCCAGCTGGAGCAGCAGCAGGAAGCGGCAGCAGCGCTGTGGTGTGTGTAACCCAGCAAGGGTCCCAGCGCTTGTTCCAGCGCCCGCTGGGATGCAGGAAGGAGCTGCCTGTGCTGGTGCTCTCTCTGCAGCCTCACTCACAGGGTGTGCATTAACAGGATGTGCCGGCAGAGCCCTGGGTGTTGGGAAGCTGTGGTGGTGGGGAGATGCTGCTTCTCAGGCTGTTCTCTCTGCTGAGAGACCTGTAATGGGTCTGCAAAGAGGAGCCAGAATTCCTCCAGCTGTTGGGAGCTCCAGGGTTTTGGCTCAAACCCACCTAACTCAAAACTTAAAACGCCAACCTTGAAACTTGCTGCAGTAAGAGCAGCCTTTGTGCTATGGAGCTGAGATTCCAGGTGACTTCCACTTGCCATGGTTTCTCAACAAAGCCAAAGTGGTTTTGGACCCTGTGGAAGTTGTTCCCATTGCTCCCCACTGGAAGCTTCCCTCCAGCCTGGGCTGGTGGAGCAGGGATGGAAACATGGATTTGAGCCACAGAGAGCCAGGGAGCACCTGGATTCAGCAGGCAGCACAGGGGAGAGGGTTTATTTAATTTCTGTGCCAAATGAAGCCACTGCAGGGGTTAAAGTGGGACAGGAGATGTGGATCTGTACGGGAACACGCTGGGACAGCATCTGGCCAGGCTGCCTGTCAGGGCCAGCCCTGTTCTGCACCATGGTCACCCCAGAGAGGCTGCAGTGCCCTGTCCATTGGCCACGCAGGTCCTCGGGGGCTTCTGTCATCCCCTGTCCCCAGGGTGCCCTGTGGGCACTCTCCGCAAGATGTGCTCCAGCAGGAACGTCGCTGCCTGGGACAGGATTGGCTCCAGTCTCAGCTGCTCCTCAGTGCTGAATGGAGCCAGGACGTAGCTGGACACTGTCACGTCACCCTCTGGTCGCCCAATGCCCACCCGAAGTCGGGTCATCTCCTGTGGAGGAAGAATAAAAGCTGGAGAAGCTTCACCTCAAGGGCCCGGCTGAGATAGAGTGGGGCAAGGGGACAATGCTGCGAGTGGGGCTGGGCAGCAAGGGAACAGCCTCTCATGTTTTCCAGGTGGTTTTGAGTGCTTGTTCCAAGAAACATGATTTTGGAAGAGGCTTTTGCTGTGCTGTGCTGAGAACCTGAGGCCCTGCCAGGCCTGGCAGAGCTGCTCAAGCTAATTGTTTCCATGTCTTCCAATGGCAGCCAAACTGACATCAGCCCTCAGGGAAGCTGAGGGAAGGAGGGGAAGGAGAAAAGGGGGAAAGGAAAGGGAGCAGGGGCTTGTCTGAGGGGAGGCAGAAGAATGGGAGTGGTGAAATGATAAGCGTGCATTGAGGTGGGGGCAGGACTGATCCCCTTCCACCAAGGCCCACTCACGCTGGACTGCAGAGCACTGATGCACGACCGGACCCCGTTGTGTCCTCTTGGGAGAGAAGGAGAAAACCCATCATTAGCCTGTAATAGCCCCCTGCCCTGGTATGGTCTTGGGAGTCCCTTGCTGCAGGGTCTCATGATGTGGTCCCAGGCAGGGCTGCAGCCCCCATGCGCTGGCTCTGCAGAAACATCCAGCCCCTGGGGCTGAGAGCAGCTGGCTGGGGGATGAGGGAAGGCAGGGCTAGGACAGCACGTCCTGCGTGTCTCAGCTCTTGCTGCAGCTGGTGCACGTGTGACTGAGCACTGTGGCCCAGTACCATCTCTGCCCAGTCCCACAGTGGAAGACTTCCTAGGTTAAATTTCTTGAGGTTGACCCAGGATCTGGTGCTGGGGCATGCAGTGCGCTATAAAAAGTTCATGTGGTGCAGCCCATGAGCTGGATCCTGCCCACAGCTGCTTCCAGGAGGCTCCCTGCCATTCCTGTCCCAGGAACCGGGAGGCTGCCCAAACAGCCTGCCATCACCTCTGCAACTGGGATCAGGCCCAGGGCTGGCGCTGGGGCTGAAAACACGGCCAAGTGGGATGGAGCCAGGAATGGTCCATGTGCCTGTACGGGCATAGCAAGGCCTCAAAGCAGCTTGTACAACCAGAGAGCTGGGACCACCCCCTATACCTTGCACTGCCTCCCAGCTTGATTGCCACCTTGCCCAGGGCCTTGTCCAGGTCATCATGAACCAGGTAAATGTCTTCTGGGCGGAGGCTGTAGATCTCAGCTTTGGAAACAGAAATACAACCGAAGAAATGAAGAAATGAGCGGGAGACAAGACTCACCAGGCCCTGGCCCTTCAGAGCAGGGCTGCAGCGACCCATGCTGGGCAGGGGGACAGCAGGGCTGTCACAGGCTTTGGAGGTGACCAAGCCGCTCACCAGCACTGGCGACACTGAGCCCGTTGACGTTCATGAACCTCCGTGGCTTGAGCAGCACAAGTTCCAGGCCGTGAGCTGCAGCCAGGGCCACGTCAGCACAGCACCGCCTGTCTGCTCGCCAGCCCTCGGCTACCAGCAGCTGCCGGGCCAGCTGGTCCAGCACCGCCATGCCCACGCTGTGCCGTGTCCCCCGCAGCCCGTAGTTGCCCAGGCCGGCCACCTGCCCAGTGGATGTCAACAGCGCTTTGCCATGAGGCCTCTGGCCCCTCCACTGGTCTGATCCCTCCCCACCCCAGCCTGTTCCTCACAGATCCCAGTCCTCCATCCCCTCAGCTATGGTCACGTCTGCCCTGCTTCCTTCAGCCCCGATCTCCTTGGTCTTCCCCAGCCCCGCTCCCCTCAGCCCTGGTTCCTCCCCAGCGCAGGTGTCCCCTCAACCCCAATCCCCCCCGGTCTTCCCCGAGGCACCGCTCTTCCTTCAGCCCTGATCTCCCCGACTCCCTCCCAGCCCAGGTCTATCCTCAACCTCAAGCCCTTCCTTGCTCCCCTCAGCCTGATCTCCTGTCAGCACTGGCGTCCTCTGCTCCCTTCACCCCTGCTGCCCCCATCCCTGGTCTCTCCCCAGCCCAGGTCTCCTCTCAGCCCCAGCCCCCCTGCTGACTCCATCCTCACTCTCCCTACAGTCCAGGTCTCTAAACCCCAAGCCCCCCCTGCACCCCTCAGCCCTGGTCTCCTCTCAGCCCCAATCCCCACCGCTCCCCCCAGCCGTGCTCCCCCCAGCCTCGCTCCCCCCCCCCCCCTCCAATGCCCACGCGCCCGGCCCCGCCCCCCGGCCCCACCATGACGCGCGGCCCCGCCCGGCTGACGAGCGGTCGCGCGCTCCCCGCCAGCATCGCGCCGCGTGCTGCCCCAGCCCCCGTGACGCAGCCCGGCTCCGCCCGACCCGCCGTCACGTGTTTGCGCTCAGCGCCGCCATCTTGCTTAAGGGCAGAGCCGCCATCTTTCTTGTGGGCAACA